>JAWPHD010005116.1:0-170469 GCA_037043455.1 Cyrtodaria siliqua
TTGTTTTTTTGGATGACAATAGGGTCAGCGTGGGGATTGGTGTACCCTAGAACCTGGTTTAAACCCCAGCGGCTCTTTTTGCCACTGACTGTTCCAAGGCGGTAGACCTAACCTTTTTATATGATGTCATATCTTAATATTTATTTTATCATTTGTAATTATTACTTCTTTCTTTGCGTAGTTTTGGTTGATTGTGTTCTTCCTTGAATGCTACATTTCCCGTTCGACTTTATATCTACTCTCCAGAAATCCTTACATTTCCTCGTGTTTTTTTGGTAAATGGAGTTCAAATTCATGCAGAATAACAATACCATAGACTAAATGTAAATTATTTTCGCAATTCCATTGTAATCGCAAGATGTGTTGGTAACGGGACTTTACACAACACATAAAATATAATTATCTTTAACACACATTGGTTGATATACCTTTACTGCATAGTGGAGTTATTACTATACATTAAAACCACTTTGCTGAATGTTTATGAACAATTATCGTGACATTTCACATGATGTTCAGTTGGTCTAGAATAAACAAAACTTCAGGACAATTTCTAAACGTCACATTGGTGAACTAATCACGAAATATTGAAATTGTATTGCTTATCATTTAGAACAAAGACAACTACTGAACTGATTAAAATTACACGTTGTTGGTCGAATGTGACGATATTAAAAATATCGATCGATTTGTTTATCGGAACAGTAAAGTACAGACAGACATGTTATGTTTTAATAAACAAATGTATTTAAGTTAATATGGAAAATAGTTATATAGGAAACTTGAAATAGAAATAAAAGAAATATCGTGGAGTTTTAGACAATCACTCAATACTAATATAAATACTTTCTATTTTGAGTTAACAGACGCAAATGTCAAACACTGTAAAATGTTATATAATTCAACGTCCTTTCTCATGTTTATTCTGTCTATGTAATATCTAATTGTTGTAGATTATTAATACGGCTGTTGCATTTAGTTGGCAAACCATTAACGGCATTTCATATGTAGCATAAGCCCTCACTATTCATGACAAATATAGATAACAGCATCTTATGTACACCTTGCTGCAAACTCCAGATTACTAATATATAGTATGCATAGTATCATCAATCATGTATGCATAGGCTATATCACAATACTGTACAGCCCATCTACTGATTGAATCCATCTATATCACGGAATTATCCTATTGATTATATCACTACTCTTCTGTGCATAGGCTATATCACATTACTGTACAGCCCATCTACTGACTGAATCCATCTATATCACGGAATTATCATATTGACTATATCACTACACTTCTGTGCATAGGCTATATCACTTCACTGTACAGACTATCAACTGCTTCAGTCTTAATCACAAATATATCACATTGCCTGTATCACCCCTCTTCTATGTATTGGCTATATCACTTGACTGCGATCTGTAACCTACATCACATACCATCACCACACCATCAACTACATCATCGCCACGAAAAAGGAGAAGACGTTCCCCTATAAAATAATAAAGCCTTTCTTAATATTCTAAAATTGTGCACTTTTTTATTTGACAAATTTAGTGTAAATGTATAGATAAAATAGCACAATTCCAACATTTCACAAACTACTGATAATTTAAATTTACTCACCAAACACCTTCAGTTCTAATACATCATATCTGCATATTCATTTCCTCAAGTTACTGCACCTCTTAATAGCACAACATATCACCACCAATTCCCAACACACACTGACCACCCAAATATAACACACAATTATTTTTTCAATTGCACAATAGAAAAACCACTCACTCTTGTTCACTATTGCATGGTCAAAATATATGGCACATTCCTCTTAAAGGTACACTGTCTAATATCACTTAGTGTGAATTTGTTACAAAACGTCACATTGGTGAACTAATCACGAAATACTGAAATTGTATTGCTTATCCTTTAGAGCAAACAACTACTGAATTGATGGAAATTATACGTTGTTGGTCGAAAAAGAAATTTATTTTGATCATATACATTCAAAATGGACACCAGAGGTTATATAAACAATTATTCGATATAGGATATATTCGATATCTAATATTAGTCCTTGTTAGTGTTACACTTCAAATTCATTGCACGTATTTTCGCGACACTTCAAAGGGACTATATTTCCTGCAAATACTAATATGTTAAGACTTAACACAGGAAGGTTTTCGAACGTTACTCCCTGTCAACTGTATCAAGGTATTCGTCATGACATGTTTCTTTTTACAAAATAAAATTTATCATGATTGGACCACAGCGGTCACATGACAATAGGTATTTACTACATAAACAGACAAAATGTGACCGCTACTTCTTAGAAGTTCCTTTGTTATATATACTGTTACGGGTAAAATGTAACAAGAAAATAATTAAACAAGCAACAACTATTTTTAAAATATAGTCAAACATTTATTCAAATACTACAGAGAAAAATATTCTCTTACAGAAAATACATAAAATGGATACAGTATTTTCGCCGTGCAAAATCAATAAGGAGAGATGTCATAACCATCAAAATAGTATTTTATAATAATCATTACTTCTATTGGGCATACGTTATAATCTAATAAAAAATAATTTCATTCCGAATGCACAATGTTTGTTTTCTCCATGGTTTTAAAACTTGATATTAGATAACTTTCATTTGTTTCAGTGGCTGTTGTTGTCGCATTTTTCATAAGCTGGGCTCCGTTCCATGCTCAACGGCTGCTCACCATTTACAACCGAGTTTGGACCCCTCTACTTCTAGACATTCAAAGCACTCTATTTTATATATCAGGTGAGTTAATATTGAAATTCCTACATCAAAGAAAAAAAGACTAAACTAAAGTTTAATTAAGAAATGATTCGTTTTGAGAATGGCGAATTCTTGCGCAAATAATGTGCCTTGATAGGCTAGTAATAATGATTAAGTGCAAGAGATAAATTTGCAGACCACGAAATAGCCATTTTCTAGTGAGGTACATATTGAGGCCTATTTTAAACGTGAATTTTATTCGAAATTAAACACTCTTTTGTCAACAAGAAAATATGAAGTGAATGACAATATAAGCAATTGACATTAGTTACCAGGTATTTGAATGTTAAGCAAACAGCTTTAATGCCGTGATGCTGCGTAGGAGTTTCCGTTAATGAGAACGACCAAATGTAAAACGATTTATGCTGTTTCAAGTAAACTGTTTTATGATCATTTGAATCATCGTTTTGTTTTGTTGTCCGACAGGTACCAAGTAATCATATATGCATTAAGCGGCTGTCTAATAAATGTAAGGCAAAGCGGACCATTACCGTGTCAACCATTACGTGGTCCCGCCTTAATTCCATTATACGATGGGAAAGCTTATTTTAGCAGGATTTTATAACGGATATTTCGACAATATAACATGTGTAAAAACATGTGTTACTGAAAAGATGCGATAACCTGTTGAAAATTACCTATTGATCGTTTTAATTTTACAATATGCGAACGTTTTAAGCCGAAATTAATGTTTTATTTTATACCCCAGCCAACCCCGTTTTCGCTTCTTGGAGAAGGGGTTGGATGGGGTATGACAGTTAAGGGAATGTAGCGACACAGCCAAACAACTCTATTATTGAGAGTTCTGAAAAACTTAGAAAAAGGTGAACAAATTATCAAAATCGGATGATAGACAAAAAAGATATGACCATTGAAAGGTTGTTCTAAAACGAATATGGGAGCCGCCATTTTTAGAACTATGACATCATAGTTCCATATTACCATATATGGAATATTGATAAATATCATTTAAAACGAAGAAAATCACTGCAAATGAATGATTTTTTTACTGGTGATATAGATCATTATTGCAATAAGTATTACATATTTTTCATACAGTTAATGTCATTTATTCCCTATGAATCAGTATATTTTCATATTTATAAATATTCAATTTATGGTCATTTAGAACCGTGATGTCATAGCTCCCAAAATGGCCGCTTCCATATCCGTTTCAACAGAAACTTCAAATGATCATATCTTCTTTGTTTATCATCCGATTTTGATAATTCTTTCATCCTTATTCAAGTATTTCAAAACTCTCAATAATAATGTTTGGTGTTGTAAAATTCTACCAACACATGTGCGTTCTACTTATTTTGTGAAGATGACTTGGCAATATTGTTGATATTAACACCATTTTACAGCAAATACCTACTGGCTTGGCTTTTCTTTCTAACCCAGCACCAATGTAATTGAAATTGAAAAATATTGTTCCTAAGCATTATTATTTATCTAAATGCAGATACGCACTATCGAGCTTTGAAATGAAAACCTAAATGGATAACAAAATTAAACAATGGTTAAACAATGGTTATGCTGGCTTGCCTTGCATTTTCTACAAGTCTGAAAATGTTTCAGTAATTAAAATGAATTAAAGCATAACATATTGTTTGAGAAAGACCGCTTTTATGATTATGGCAAAAAGGCGATTCCGCCAGACAGACGCGTTGTTTCCTCTTATTCTTAAATGATCCGATAAGAGTTTAAACTGAAGGAAACTATGACGAGACACTGACATGGGAGTTTATGACACATGTTAAGTGTATTATGTGATCAAAATCTACGCATTTTCTTGGCGTTTAGTTCAGATAAAATATGTCAATTTTCCCATTAGTACGTTCGAAAACTCAGCCACTTAGTCCTAAAAATGTTGATACATTTTCTCCTATTAGCAAATGGCGTGTTCTTGTTATTGATATGCTCTGAACTTACATGATATTCTATTTATCATGCTGATCGTTTAAAATCATTTAATTTACCTTTTTTCAGCTTTTTTTTCTATTCAAAAATACCAAAAAATCATCAAATATACCCTGACGTCATCGAAAAATTTGCTGAAGTCATGGAAATATGTGCATCTGACGGGATAGGAAAGCAACTGCCGAGATAAGATTTTATCTCAGGCACCCTCGACATGATAAAAAATATTATCACGGCAGTTACTTTCCTTTCCCGTCAGGTGCACCTCTTTTGAGGACGTCAGACCCTCTTTTGATGACGTCAAGGTACATTTGATGACGTTTGGGTATAATTTTTGAAGAGAAAAAATGGAGTGCAAAAGGTAAATTAAACGAGTTTGTGCATGATCCCATCCAGTTTATCAGAGAAACAGGGTACCTGAGATATAGAGAATATCATGTTAGTGCCTGATCCTATCCAGTTTATCAGGTTCGGTACGAAAAAACTGAAGTCCTCGGCTCAGCCTCGGACTTCTTCTTTTTTTCTCAGCCTCACCTGATAAACTGGATAGGATCAGACACTAATATGATATTCTCTATATCTCAGGTACCCTTTTCCTCGGCAGAATTATACAGATTGACATGATAAATAATACGCTCAGTACATTTGAAAACGCAACACTTGATATTTTTTGAATTTATAGAGATTTAAAAGTTGTTAAAGTTTAATGTGTTTTGGGGTTTACTGTGTTCTGTTTAAACTGCAATTCCTGTTCGACTTTTATACTTATTTTTAACTGAAAGAAGTAGAGCGGGAAATAATATGCAATTGCTTATCACCATATGTTAACTTTTGGGACAAAAATGGCGGCGTTTTTAGATGCACTAAGTTTATATTGCATGGAGAATAAAACTGGCCATACCAATTATGCTTAGTTTTTAAGCAAGCAACTTAAAAATAACTATATGGGTGACTTTTTGTAAATCATTGCTTATGCCATAACCCATCTTGAACAATACATTTATATATATACTCAAAGCATATACTATAAAAAGTCACACTTTTGTTTAATTTGTATAATTATATTTTCAGGTGTACTGTATTTTGTAGGGTCTACAGTCAACCCTATTTTATACAATGTCATGTCCAAACGCTATAGAGAAGCGTTTAAAGAAACGATTTGTCACTGTCGGCGCAAGCGAACTACATTTGCCACCGGTAGTAGTTTTCACCATCAGTCGTACTACTTTAACAAGGGAGGACGAACGCCAACACGGTTAAATAGACAGACCGTATCATTCGAGGAACCAGGTTTGCGATCAGATGAAGAAGCAACCACTGTCAACATTTCATTAAATGGGAACAGTATCTTGAGAGACTCATTAAAATCTCAACTTATTGACGTGAAAAGTGACTTCGAGCAAAGCACCTTCTGTGAAAAAAAATCGGTTTCTGAAAACAGAAATAAAAGCCCATACTGTAAGACATGTGTAAGTGATAAAAGGGGAGCAACTCAAACACCAATATCTGAGAAACAAATACTTCTTCGTCATACAAGTTCAGCGGAAAGTGCATGTTAATCCCAAGATCAAATATGTTCATGCACGTTGCTTTTTTCTACTTTAATATTTTAAATTTTAAACTAACATGTGTTTTTTTTGAATACCTTTTTAACAAATAAGATAGTAAACGTTGTAATACAATGAACTTAATGTATGCGTTTTGTTTAAATCAATTTAAATGACGCGTACTAAAAATGTGAGCCACGGTCATGTATGATAAATCTTTAAAAATGATCATGAATTTAAGCAATGGTTGCATCAGGGGTGTTTGTTATGTAAAAGTATGACCACCTATATCAGGCACGAACAAATTTGTCGATAATTAAAGATATAGAAGATAACGGAAGATCAACCTATACGTTAATGAACATATATCTAACTTATACCATTAATTGTGTAAATATATTGTTTCATCCAAGTTTATTCCTCTTAAAATTGTTTTAAAGTAATATACGCATGTTATAAGCATAGTTCTATGATAAAATCATTTGAAAATAACTAGAAATTTAGCACCATGCATCTCCATGCATTTTCCTCATTAGGTGGTCCAAGTATTAACTTTCATACCCCATCCAACCCCGTCTCCAAGAAGGGTGTTGCCTGGGGTATGAAATAAAACCTTATTTTCGGCTTAAAAAGTTCCCGTTCTGCAAAATTAAACATTTAATAGGTAATTCTAAACAGGTTATCGCAAATCTCCAGTAAAAAATGTTTTTAAACGTGTTTTATTGTCGAAATATCGGTTATAAAATACTGCTAATATAGGTTTTGCCATCGCTTATTGAAATTAAGGCGGGACCACGTAATGTCTTACACGTATTGTATATTGTCAAACGTATCAGGATGTTGTCAAGGGAACAACGTTGTATATATTGTTTTTATAAACACATAACACTTGTATTCAATCCGATTGTTTGACGTTCATCAATGTGCGCTCGACCATAAATAGAGCATGTCCCGTCTCAAATAGTCATATGATCGATTATAGAGAAATCCTTCACGGTATGGTAGACACGCCTACCATCGAGTAAAGGATTTCGATATAATCGATCACAACAGTTAAATAATCTATTTATTTAATTTTTAATCAGATTATGTATGATTTTATCCAGAATTGTTTGCTTTATTTAGCGTTATCGGTGGATGACGTCGACTTCACCAACACGTTATTGACGTCATAATTCAACGTCGCAGTTGATTATTTTTGTGTTCGGAGTAAGTTATTAATATTTAGCGATTATGAATATTCTTTCACTGAGAAACCCAATCTTTCACCCATAAGCATGTAATAATTAAAGATAAACTACATCACAGGCTTGAAATTATTTCTTTTATAATTTATAACATGATATTACAACAAAAAGTACGTAAATGTTAATGTAACAGGTAAAATATTGTAACTTAATTCTCATTACATGTATGTTTATTTATCACATAACATGTGGTATGGGAGTGTAATAACACCATTCAATATTTTCGATATGTGGTATAACATAACGTTAATGACGTCATGGACGTCACGTTAAGGTACATTTTCTGACGTAATGTGACGTTATCAGTTATGTAATAAATAGAATCTAACATTCGTTCTCATTCATTATTGAATTTATTAAACTCGTTAGCAAAAATGATATAATGCTCGGCAAGAGCCTCGCATTATATCATTTGCCAACTCTTTTAATAAATTCAGTAATGAATGAGCACTCATGTAAGATCCTCTATATATTATATATAACCTGTTCCGCATTAGGCATCGGCTTAAAGTAAACGTTGAACTATTTTATATAATAAAATCACAACCGGATTCTTCTAAAACATTAGAACTACTTTATACTTTAGCTAGGGCACATGTATATGTCTATGGTGAGTACAAAGTGAAACTTTAAGGTAATCCGCTGTATAATGACGTGTTTGTATTTCATAAAATTGTAAATATATTGCTCAGTTGCAAAAGAAAGTGGACACTGAGTTTTGTTTAGATTTAATTGTATACATTTTTTATAGAATTAAATTGACAAATTCCAAAATAAATATGCCATGTTTGGTCCCAAGGTTGTTATCATTACATTGCCAATATCATGTTGTCATTTGTTTTTCAATAGGTCGAATCATTAAGGGACTGTCGCTTGATAAAGAGAATAGAGTGTAAAGTAAAATGTTCAAAGTGTCCAGTTTCCTTTGCAACTGAGTATAGTTACCAACTAACCACAGTTTTATGCCAATATTTGTATTATCATAACATAGTAAGCATAAAACGAACAGTGCAATGTTTTTTTCGCAATGATGGTTAGTATTTATAATATTGTATCAAAACTAGTTTTGTACACACATTGCCGACTTGTCGCACGAAACTTGTCTGTGCTTTACAAGGGATTTGTACACTCAATAGTATCGTTGGCATTCTATGATATTGTCTTAAAGTGTGTATATTAAGTCATTTAAATGTATCGTCACATGTAATTGTGTAAGTTCTGTAATTGAAATAGTCTTAAGGACTATGGTAATCACTGAAGGAGACTGCCAAAGTTCAAATAATACATTTATTTTGTACTGTCAAATTGTTGCATATTTATTAAAGTCAATGGCAAAACATATTTGTTATCATTCAGCTCCAAACAGTTACTCATATGCAATCAAATGTTAGCAAATGCGTCTACTTGAATGCAGTTCTAATCTACACGAATTTCGTTCGGTAGTGTTACGGACTGGAATAATTCCATGATAAATGGAAAATGACACAATATCCAGGAGGAGTAAGAAAGAGAATCCTAATAAATACGACACATTTTTTGAAACACCGGCTTGGACTGTTTAAAACATACGTGTAAAGATCAATTAAATTGTGTCCGTACCTACGGAATATCATTTGTTACGTAATATCAAATAATTGTTAGTCTTTATTAACACCAAATATAAATAAAAAGACATGCAATAAAATAAACACGCTTCAGAATAATGCAGCTTTAGAAAAAATATGTATTTTAAGAGTTGATTATTGCAAAGTAGTATACGGAATTTCATTAAGAAGTTTTTTCTTTCCTTATTTCACGATAATACAGGCAACACTTTAAGTTCATACGGGAGTACATAAGGATATTTCGTAAAGTCTGCAAAATGAGTGTGTAAAGTTCGAATAGACACTTTATATATTCTTTTAAAAATATCAATTCAATGTACATATTAAATGACAATCAACCAAAACACATAATTCGATATTCATTCAAACTAAGTCTAAAGTATAAGACGGGGAATAGAGAGCTTCAAACTTATGGTCAACCAGAGTAGTCGAACATGAAATGTAACATTTAAAGACCGCAATCAACCAAAACCAAGCATGAAAACAAACAATAATTACAAGGATAAATAAAATGCAAGGTATATACCATCACAAACTGTAACAAGATGGACCAAGTGGAGACAACTCACCAAGGGAGAATTACGAATAAATAAAAAAATATTTACAACAAGATGAATATATATATACAAATGAAGACAAATGACAAAATAGAAATATCAAAGTTTTAAATCATGTTTAAAATGATGTTCACTGCATTAGATTAAACTGTTCGGTTTTAATCAGACTGAATATCTGATATCTGTATTTATGAGATATGTATACTATATCACACGCTATCTTATCCCTCGAGTTCTTCCGGTACAGTTCCCGGCACTAACACTTCACTCCCGCGTTATATTGCAAACCCGTCTTTATCGGTTGCTCTTCGTCCCGGTATCACACATATTTCCGGTGACGTAATCCACACGCGACGCCCACTCGCACGATCCTCTCCGGCGATGGCCCAAGTCCCGGTATTACAAAACCGGTGACGTTATCTGCGTAGCTATCTGCGTAACCAGGCCCTCTTGCCTAGCGTCTCCGTGGCTACCGTCTGGTCTGTCGCCCAAATGGCGAATGCTGTCGTTCCGCGTCCTATGACGGCGTTCCCAACCTACGACCCCGTAGACCACGCTCCCGACAATACGCTCTACATGCTATACGCTCCTAGCGTATACGGCTACAAAATATATACCCAGTCTTACAATGTTATCACAACATGTATTTTGCAATAGCGCTAAGGTATCACTATACCTAATACTGATTGCAAAGCAATCTTTATTCAGAACGCGAATAAACCCGAATTATAAATCTTCTTCGAATATATATTATTCTAAACTTTAACAAAACGTGTGAAACAATTACAGATGTAATTTATCGACAATGAAATCTCACATTTCTAAATGTAACGCAAAACTTACAACATAATAATTCAACCATAGAATGAATGAATAATTGGTTTTACATCCCGTTAACACATTATAGGCTATAATGGTACAGCGACCTCAGTGAGATTTAAACTGCACAATAAACAATAGTTTATGCAATAACGTAATGACAGTTAGAATCCTCCGTAGAAAAGTATCTACAATCTGAATCGCGTTTTCCCTTTACTATCTACAGAACAACTGGCATTATCAATAATGTAAATATATGCCCCAATAATCTTATCAGACAATACTTTGCTAAAATATTCTGACGTTTGAAAACGTACTAGAATTAAAGACAACATCCTGCTAACTATCTATAGCTTTTACCGGCAGATATTTACTTAAGAACAACAATTTAAATATGACAATAATTTACAACAAATAAAATAGATTTGACTTACCCTTTGCCGTAATGATATTGGCCACTGACTACTCTGGATAATGGCTTGCGAGCCTGTGACAAGTTCTTACGATTTCGACACCCATATATACAGTCTCTACACGGATACCTGGTGAAACACGCCATCCATGCAAATGTCATGTTACTCGGACTGCTTGGACTGCACATAGTGTCGTAATAAGAATTCTATACATTCATTAGGCCCGTACTGGTAAATAATGGCAAATTTACTCATAATACACAGCTTGTAAAATCATAACTTTCTTAATAATTGATGGATTTTGATGAAATAAACGCCAACACAATTTATTCTTTACAAATAGAATGAATCTAATAAAAGATCATTTATTAGATATAGGCATCGATTAAAAGTGATACGCTTGGCAAAAATCTACCAAAATTCCTATTCAAAATCAGGGAAAATGAGGCCCCGACAAACACAGTTAAAAACTCTTAATAAATATGCACTCATTTTGTTACACAAACATAAAATGGTTGACAATATGTTTACCGCCTTAGAACGGTCAGAGTTGTGTGTTATAATTGTAGATTCAGTTTTTTAAAAAGGAAAATAATGGTCGTGTAGAAATGATAGACAATGACACCGTACATCCAGACTGTACCACAAAGTAGGTAAAAAGTAAAAAGTAACTGCCTCTATACCGCTGAGATTATTCGAGACAGTCAGATGCTTGCCAAATGCTATTTTCTTTGGATAGTATTGATGTCGAGAACAGTTTGTCTGTTTAACCCTTTCGCTGCCGATGGCGACTTTGTCGACTGCTAGGCAGACTGCCGAAGGCGACTTTTGTCGCCCTGGTAAGTCAAATGTTTTGTGCTATTCATATGACAATGTTTTCCTAACAACGACACCGGGAATTCCCGCGATTTCAAAACGAGGTTCTTTGTTTGCAAGAAACTAATTTTAACCAAAGGAATTTCGGCATATGTGTATGTGAAAACGTAAATAAAAGGACAAATTGTATAGGGATTTCGAGACACAAAATGGCTTCCTCAAAAAAGGGGCAAACGCTTACAGGAGCGCAAGTTCTGCAAATGATTTGCTACGACAGCGACGGTGAAGGTGGCGATTATGAAACATATTCTGACGAATTTCTTTTGATATTTTACGTATATTCACCTAATTAAACTGATATGAATGATATAATTATGATATTTTAAAAAAATATATTATATAATTAAATTATATAATGCTTTGAAGTAGAATTTGTATTTTTTATATATTATAGAAGTTTATGTATATATCTATGTCCTGTTCAAATTTGAAGTTGATATGTCTTGAAATAACGAAGTTATTGCCGTTTTCCCAAGTACACCCATTCGTTATTGCCGTTTTCCCAAGTACACCCAATTATCAGGAATCTCTGTAAAAATATTTGGCACTGGGGAGTACATTTGCCTATTAATTTGGCAGCGAAAGGGTTAAGCAGATACAATCTTGGCAAGCATATGAGGGCATATGAATGGACATCATTCAACCATAAGATGAGTGTTTGTACACACAAACTGTTCATAGTATGATCGGTTTCTTTGTTTTTCCGATTACAAATGCTGATTGCTGGCAAGCATTACAATTTAACTGTTAACAAACGTAATACCCAAGTTTGATGAAAGTCTTAGATTTCTTTCTGCTGTCTTGAAATAAACTATTATGGACTCGAACAAACAACACTTACCATATATCTAAAGTTAACAGTTAAACTAACAGTATACAGATAAACATATTTTTTAAATATCTTTAATTTGACTCCCGACACGATTTGAATTGTTCATTGTATTGCTATGTCAAATTGGTAAATATTGTATGTAGTGACCATATGCCGCTGGCCATGAAGAGGAAGAAGCAGACTGCATTCATAAATCAATAAGCCATAGGCCCGTGAGATACTACCAATGGATATATACATAGAACAGATGACATAGCAATAAACATATTTTCAGAAGTATTTTCATGAACAGTATTCTGTAATAAACGTAATATTGTATTATTTGTATTCCTAATTAATACAAGTAACGGATAAGTTGATAATAGTGTGATGTTGCAAAGTATTGCAAAAACATTTCGAACATAATTAATATAACAATCCCAAACTGGTAGTGCCCCACAAATGCAGCAGGATTGGTGATTTGGTCAGTCCATACCTTATCCGTACGGCACTGCCACTTGTGTAAGTAACGGCTGTAAATAATATTTATGTTAGCTATATTTGCAAACTAATGACACCATTCAAAATAAGTTAATATAAAAGCAACTGTAGTTATAACACTTTAAAGTTGAAAATGCAATTACCTACATATTTACAATTATATACGACTATGTGCCGTGTTTGGCCGTTTCCAAAGGTCCATTATCATACTCTTTTAAATAACATGCATATATGATAACCAAATATAAGATACAGTTATATTAATTGGATGTCAAATATGGATTAAGAAGTTTTTCAATATATGGTCAAATAATCTGTTTCTTTACTTAAATTTCTGATGACATTTTCATTTTTGATAGTAAATAGCTGTTTTGGTTTAATCATACTTGGTATTGTCCAGAAATATCTTTTATGTGTATTTTACGTAGGTCTCTAAATAAAGAACATTCTAAAGTAAAATGATACTCATCTTCCAGTGTATTACACGTAATACATTTTCTGTCGTCAAGGGGGATACTGTGTGGTCTATGCCATCTATGCCATCTACCTGATTCGATTTTTAGGTTATGCGATGAAACAATTAACCTAGTCAGTGCAATTCTAAATTTTGGAATATTTACACATTGAAGAAAGAACTGGTAGTTAAAAGATACAATTTCACCAAAAAATAACGCTCTGGATGGATTTTCTACACGTGCATGCCAAAGCTGAAAATCATTATAATAAAGGCGTTTATAAAATATAGAGAAAAGTTTCAACATTACCTACACCTTAAGCGGGCCATACATATTGAACACCCATGGAGCTTATGGACGAGAGTGACCCAAGACACTTTATTTGGGTATTGTTCACTATCATACATTAGCTTGTTATATATACATTTACAATACTTAGTATCATTACTTTGTACTTTTAATCCACTATACTATCTAATGCTTGTCAAACTGAATCTACCCAGGACACCGTACACAAAATCATTTTCGTAAATGCTCCTCATAACAGTTAACATTTTACCTCTTATACCTAGTTTTATTAGTTTTGACCATATGCTATTTCTTTCTACATACTCAAAGCTTCACTAAAATTTATAAAACTGCAGTAGGTTTTCTTTCCTACATTAACTGTGTGTGTAATTAAACCATGTAAAACAAACATATTATCTGATATGCTCATGCCACTTCTAAATCCTGCTTGTGCCTGAAAATATACGTTGTTACATTCTGCCCAATTATTTAATCATTTATTTAAAACGCGATGAAATAACTTGCCTAATATACTCAGTATGGTAATACCCCATATAGTTATCAGTACTATTAATAGAAACCCTTTTATGTAGTGGGATTATATCAAACACTCCGACCAAGACTCGGGGAAAATACCTGTTTTTAAAATATTATTGAATAAAGCTGACACATATGGTAATAAAATGTCCATGCCAATAATAAAGTCAGTTTGGAGTTGCTCAATTGTTAACAGATTTAAACTATTGTTCAGATGAAGACAGTGTTATATTTGGGCTCTTTACATGAGATGCTTCCTTAAACATGTTCCAGCATACTTTTGCATTTTTATGTCTGTATGAGTATTTTTAGTTTGTTCATTGATATGTTTTCTACGACATTTTTGAACCAGTGATTGTATTCAGAACGATATTTAATTAATATAGCTCTATTTTCATCAGTTTTAGCGTTTCTAAATTTATTTAAACAATAATGAAATCTATTTCGTTTTTCAAGACAAGATTCTTCAAACTCATTAAAGTGATATAGTGGCTACATCTGAATCAGTCAGCTAATTCCGATCTGGAAAGCAACTGTGCCAGGGTAAAGTATTGACTACATTACATAGCATGTGTATATAAATAAACTTCTTAATTAGCATTTTGGTAGTTGTAGACTTTTATCGTATCATTTATCTGTCGTATAGCTGGAAATAAGCTTAGCGCCTGAAGGCACTCATAGATAGCCACAATACGAACCACGACCACTTCTCTGAATGCAGGCGTATCCCTAGTAATAAGGGCGCGAACATATTTGGAATGGTATGAAAATACCACATTGAAGGTTCTGTGTTCACCGTCATATGCATACCATCTTCGGGATGGCTAAAACTTCCGTACTATTGATATTTTAAGTATTGAGTTCTGCTCAACCCGGGGTTAGAATTCGTAAACGGTATCTATCATTTTCAATACCGTTCTTGAACTGTCTCAATCAAACCGCTTTATATTTTAAATGAAAGTATAACATTGCCATGGGTAATCAATAACGTACGGTATATGCCAACGGGAATATTATGACCTCACAAATCATCTCCACAGACAATACTGTGCCGATGACAATTATATGTTCCACGAAGCTTGCTGTTAACATTGATATAGAGTTTAATTAACATTGTTCAAGTGATATGGGAAATAATTCCCGAGTGAGAAAGATTCTTGCGACATAGAAACGAGGGCGCTTTCGCACGAGTTTCTATATCGCAAGAATATTTCTCACGAGTGAATTATTTTCGTATCACAACAAAAATGTTTTGTTTTTTTGTTGTTTTTTGTTTTTTTCAGCTTCTAAAAATAGAAGCCCATTTATTCTCCCCGTCTAATGGTGAGCAGAGGGTCAGGGAGGACCATCCCTCTGTACACTTTACAACAATTTAATATTATGTTTTCAATGTACATGTACTAGTAAAATAATATAATATATATATATAGCTGTATCCTTAACGTATATGTACACATACACAAATCATTCACACTGAACACTCAACAGATTATGAGATATATTTCATGCATTTAGAAATATAAATAAATTTATTTATAGTTGCTCTACAAAATATGATTATCTGCTGGCAAGTGTATAGTATTGTGTTATTAATAAATATAATTTCAGTATAATTAAGCTATGGGGAGATGTTATTGAGAAAGAAAAAAAGCGGGGAGGGGTGGGGGCATATCAGCATGAGGTTTTTAACTAATATATATTTATTTAAAAAAGAAAAAAAGGTTGCTAGGTTTTCATGTTAAGAAGTTATGAAAGTTTTCCCATGTTTTTAAGAAACAGTCATATTTATTTTCTGTAATTGCTATTTCTTCATCTGTTTTATAAAAAAGTTGTAGTCTATTATACGACAAAAATGTTAATTAAACTATATAATATATATTCTGCGATGAATTTCTTTCCAATCGTCTTTTGACACAAGTATTCCTTCTTCTGTCACTCATTTGGATATCATGACGTCATATTGTGACGTAATATCGTAACGTCTATCGTTTAGTTCATACTTTTTGGCTACTGTTCTATCTTGCACACTAGGCGAGATAGCACAGTAGAGGAAGGGATATGTTATAGATTTTCTCTAACTGGGAAATTTCTATAATTCATCACATAATATATAATATAAATAATTCTGTATAAATGTAGTACCTGGGGTAGAATCTAAGTTGGTAAAATAACTTCCGGAGTCATATGACATAAAAGTATACTTAAAATTGGGAAGCCAGTAAGATCTACAATTAGCATTCCAATTCTAATTTACAAGTAGAAGTCCTATTGTCAACCCTTTTTTTGTTTGGGAGGTCATATGCCTTTATTTCTTACTAACATTATCATTCATGTTTGTCGTTTTGCGTGTTTTGGGGTTTACTGTGTTTTGCGAAAGCTGCTTTTCCTGTTCGACTTTTATACTTATTTTTGTTTATTTGTACAAATCAGCTCCATCGAGTCAAAATGATGTCATTTCATGTATCATCTGATTTGACATGAGGTCATGTGATAAAATATATGACATATGTATTACATATTTGACACAGCAATGAACCAATAGAAGTTATATTTAGCATATATTATCGTGTTGACATTGAGAATGAATTGGATAAATTGTAAAAACAAAATTAATATTCTAAATATTTTCAATAGTCAACCAAAAACACGCACAGAAACAAACAATAATTGCAACGATGAATAAAAGGCAAGATATGACATCACAAAATAAAGGGTTGGCAATAGGGATATTTGAGACAAACATTAAACGCTACTGCCCTTTGAGGATTTAGGTAGATGTCATCATCAGGTGCACAATATCTTCGGTGATCGCACCATCGAAGAAGAAAGCATATTGGCGAACACTAAGCGTAAAGTGCGTTGCAAAATGATATTGTAGCATGGTCACAGACAATTCTCTTTGTTCAGACACAGGTGTAAATCGTTTAATTGAAAATAAGACCTGTCAGAATAACTGTGAGAATAACAGTGAGAATAACAGTTAGAATAACTGAAAAACAGCTGTAATGGACATGCTACAAAACAAATAGAGTATGGTTTCATCTCTTTGGTTAATTTAAACACCTCGATGGGCTACGCCCATCTCGATGTTTAAATGAACCAACTCAATGAAACCATACTCTATCTATTACATAACATCATTTGATAAATGTTTTAATACCTTTTATATAGGTTGTATGAAAGAGAACCTCAATCTTACCCACAGCATTCTAATTAAACGAGACATTGTGTCAACCACCAAACATGCGGTGCGTTGCAAAATGATAGGGTCATAACCGCTTTTGATACACGTTTTAACTAGTTTAATAACGATTGCATGAAAGTGACCCTGGCCAAGGATCTTAGGAAGTTTGTAAATCACGTCACCATACAAGTCAGATTTGTCGCAGACGACTTCTTACATAACTTCTACATATTAAATAAGTAGATCACGTTTGCGACATATGTATTAGGCAAAGTTTTCTCGAAGTGTATAAATTAAATACGGTAGCCCTGAAGAAGTAGCTTTTTCGTTGTACAAAGATTACGAATATGAAAGTCTTCAGCTCGACTTCAAGCTCTCGAAGAAACGAGTAAATAAGGAAAGACCCAATACAAAATTGCTCGGGGCACACCCCCGTCTAAATGAAAATAATAAACAATTCCCATATTGAAATCATCTCTTCTGTAATAGATTTTGCTAATTATTTCTCCAGTTTTATAGAGAGATGTAAATCAACATAAAAAACAACAGTTTCATAACGACAGTTTCATATATATTAGCTTTATTAAGTTGTTTAGAGTTGATTCTTTTAATCATAGTAGAAAAGAAAGGCTTGCCAATGTTCAATATGTCATACAGATACAGAGAGATGTAATATAAGGGTCTGCCGGAGTATTAGGTAAAGCTCCCTTCCATAGCAATAAAAAAACAAATCTGCGATAAGTGCTGCAACAGAGTTAACAACAATTTTTCTCTTAAAAATGGTAGTTCTGAAAAACGTGTCTTATAGCGAAATAAGTGTTTCTCAAATTTCTTGACAAGTTCACATGGTGTAATTTTATTAAAGAACGTTTTAATATTGTTACAGGATACAAACGTAGGTTTCTTCTTCAGCAAATGTTTTTTTGGATAAGAGCTAAACAGCCTGTCTTTTAAGTTTAAAAGTTTGAAAAAAATCAGCCTCGTCACGAGTCTGAAGAAGCAATTGTTATATTCGTTAAAATCAAGACACACGATTTCAATGTCAACTTGCAACTTAAGATAGTTGATTTAAATGTTACACCAACGACCCATGGATATATAAATCACATTTTAAAAGCATTGCATTTGCTTAATCCGCAACATGATTGAGCGACCGTCTTACAGGGCATTAATATAGTGTCTTTGTATATTGATTTGCAATATCATTATAGAAGCACGTTACAATTGGAATTGTATTGTTTAGAATGATTTCAATTTCGTTCTTATTCTTTGGGTTTACCTAATATCCTGCAAATCTAGAGTCCGAAACGGATCTTAAAGTAATGAATATAAACAAAAGAAAATTACCAGGCCTGGAATTCACCAACCACTCTTCAGACTATTCTTAGACTTGAGCCCAAGTACTGAAATTTCGTTCATAAATATTTCCATGACCTGCAAAGATAAACAATCGTAAGAAGATGCTATTTATTAGTATGCATCGTATTTATACATAGCAGCTTGTTATGAACGTTTATTCTGTAAACTTATAGAAATATTTGTGATTAAAATATGCATACTTGAGCTCAAGTCTAAGAATATTCTCAAGAATGGTTGGTGAATGATATTGTTAAAATAATTTCATCTAGATTAAAATGCAGAATTGTTGTATTACATCCTCTGTTCGCGAGTATTACGCCAGTCACAAAAAATCATGGTTATATCTTTGTTTATATATACAATTTTCTGTCAATTAGTCACAGTCAGTCTACATATATGTAAGACTACAATAAAGTCAACTACCAGAGGAATTAGCCAACGGTACACTTAAATATGGTGAAATGATATATATAAAATTGTACTGAACAACAGTTGCAGCCAAAGAGAAAACCAATCTAGGGTACGATCAAAAACCTGAGTGACGAAATATCATGCATCTACCTCATGTTTTTTTTATTTTCAGTAGGTGCAATCATAGATCCCCAAGAGGTTGTCCAGCTATCACATAAGAGCAAAATGAAGCGGAGTTCCCTGATTGCTTGTAATTGTGTAAAATATTCAGGAAACCTATCAGACACCTTTATTTCCCGAAGCTTATAGATCAAATCCGCATAACATAAAGGCTGCTATATTCCTAGTCGCAGAAATGTTGTTTGCTGTTGATTTTTCTGTTGAGATTAGAGCCACGTAAATGCTTTCACCGTAGTTTATCAATGATTTTTTATAATGTTTTTGGCCGCGCTTTCCATATTGAGTCCTGAATCTTTAAACGTGTTCAATTACACATAATGTGAAACTACATCTTTCTTTGGGAATGGTGTTGTTAAATAAACAGAAGTCATTGCTAAATATTCGTTTACAGTATTGATATAATAAAGATAAGAATGATAGTTTTGAATGCTTTTCTGCAGGACCTAGAATACACTTAGTTTGAATATGCTGGATTACCATCTTGAGATGCCGTAAACAGCAAGATGGCGGCTATGGAATCAGAGAGGAGTAGGGGCGTTTAACACGTACAAGTGTAAACGTAATTCAATAATTTCAGAATAGTTCTCATTCAAGCAGTAAGTACATGTTTGTCTGTGCTTTTGCGTTTACACCATTTAGTAATAAGTATTTTATACTGAGCAAAAATAGAAACGTCCCCAACTTTACCCATAGATTTAGACACAATGAAATTATGTTTTATTTAATCTTATATGCCAATACCTTTGTTAAAGGCCAGCACTGTCATGAAAACAATTTTCTTTGAATCAAACTTGTGGGCAAACTTATTCCCCTTGATTTGGTTTAAACAGCATTTTCGGGTCTTGAGTTAAAACAGTTTTGTTATATTGAAATAAACAGAGAATGACCTCATCACCACAAAAACAGAGAAAGGACGCTGAAGAAAAGACGCTGATCTTTTCTCTCATTATTGCGCCATACAGCTTTCAAGAACGAATATTTTCAGTTTACCTCCCGTTATAATACAAATATAGTGATTATGCAATTTGAATAAAACATGTTTTAGCAGCAACCGACACACTTTGGTTTTTAATGATTATTAATATTGATCAGAATAACTGAGTGATAAGTATAAAATGATGAAAATATATATAGATTGGTGTACAAAGTGTAACAAAGTCATTCCTATGCAAATCACAGATTAAAAGAGGGACGTTTCTATTTTTGCTGAGTATATTTGATTTCTTTTACGTGTAATATTTTATAAAAAGAAATATAAAAAGATCGGACAAGAAGGAGGACAGTCAACAACAAAACACAGAAACAAACACGCAAACAGACAAACAAGAAGGCAAAAGCAATAATAAATGCAAACGACATCACAAACACAAAAGGTTTGACAATAGGGCTACCACCTTGGAACGGTCAGTCTCATATTCATTTAATAGTTTTGAATGTTGTCAGTCACCCACATGTCATTTAAAATACTGGCTAAAATAATGAAAGCAAAAGGCTATTTTTAATAACATAATTCTAAAATGCCCTTTTAGAATGGTCAAATGGAGGATCAAACATGCGGACTCAACTTATGACGTCATGATGCGTGAAGAACATAAATGTGTATATGTGCAGTTCTATTGGTTGATTCGTGACTCTTTAAGTCGTCGAACAATAGCAAGTGGACTTAACCAGCATAACACAGTCGTTGGACGGAAAATATAATGATATTAGGAAGAAGCTGTATTTATATAGTTGAAACATTCGTTGCATTATAACTATATATACAACATTCTGCCTGATAGAAGAGAGTGGTAATTTAGTTATACTGGCACCGGTACCGCCGTGTTTACTAATAATTAGCTATACATCTATAAAGGTTGATAGGAAAGTTGCGAACGGGAAATGTAGCATTTCAGACCAAAACATCTATCGAAACAAACAAAAATTACAAGGATCGATAAGAGGTAAAGTATGTGATATCATACAATAGTTGCTAATAGAGCTACCGCCTTAGAACGGCCATGTCAAAAAGGTCGCTGGGGATTTAAAACAGGTTCTACGGTACACCAAACCTCACTCTTACCTTATTGTCATCCAAATAAAACGGGCATTTAAAAATAAAGACATCACCGCAAGGCTATATCCTCTGACAAATTAGGCAACATTAAAATATACATGTATTATAAGTATAACGCAAGGTTGCCAAGGATTGCCATATATATATGAATAAAAAAGCAAGTGCTAAATGAATGCCCTAAATGGTTTATTCTCTTATTGCTCTGGCTTCTACCAAGTGATTGAATATCTTCTTTGTGGCTTTCTAGTCTATTGTTCTTTACATTTATATATGCACGAGCATCTTTGTGTTTTATTTATATTGCCTATTGTCGCAGGATGACCCTAGTGGTTGGGGCTAATTCAGGAAAGAATCAATGGATTAGCGTGTGAAAGACATGTGCTTACAAGAGCTGTTTACGACCAATATGCTCTACTCGAGATTATTTTATGACAATATCTCCCCACTAAAAGAAAGTGCTTCACTTTTTAAAATTGAACAAAATATAGTTAATATTTACACGTTAATAAACTATTAATTCTTCCTAGCAAATGAGCGACACAACTTACAAGCTGATCGCTCAATCGCCTGCGTATGTAAACTATTACTACCGCGGAATGCAACCTTCAGCCAGTACAACGACCGTCTTCCAGAAAACATCCACTGCAGTTATAACCTAACTATAATATATATGTTTCATATTAGTAAAATGGGACGAAAATTCAACATTACAATTTCAACACTATTCTACAATTGTACACTACACTGTCGTAACATAAACTGCTATTGTACCCAAGTAGTCTGACCCAATATAATGCTTTCCGCGGTCTATTACACCGACACTACTGTTACGAATAACACCACTTCCCGCCACTACAAGAACTCCAACTTTACACATTGCATACATCGCATTACCAGTATACTGTTTGCGAAATGGAGTAGGGTCTCCCGTTTCCCTAATCGGCTTTGATAACGTGTACTTAAAGCTATACTGCACTACATCTGTTGGTCTCGACGTATAGGACCGAACAGTACTACACTCAGAGTGTAAACTATCTACGTCTCGTGTCTCTACTACACTAAGCATGCCCGATATGTCTACATCGGCTGCTGTCTGCTTACCTACACTAGTTGGAAAATACATGGGACTAGTGTCCTCACTACTGCCTTCCTCACTATCCTCAATAACTGCAACATTAGCTACATTTAACACCGCTTGTTGCACATTATCGGTTCTACTGATATACTCTTTCAGCATATTCGCATGAAAAGTCTTTAACTTTCCGTTTATCTCGATACGATAATCCATGGTGTTCACTATCCCTCTAACGTAAAACGGACCTTTCCATTGTAATAACAGCTTGTTATTGTCGGTCGGGAGTAACAGCAACACCTTGTCATCTATCTTAAATTTCCTAGATCTAGCTTTCTGGTCATAGTAACGCTTGTACTTGGTACTTGCCTAACTGACTTTGAGCTATCTTACAAGTCTCCTCTAGTTTCTCCTTTAGATCTAAAACATACTGATATGTAGTCTTAACCTCATCACTATCTACTTTACCTGCCCACATATCTCTAAGATTCCTCAAAAGGAGAAAATCCTAAACTCTCTTGTGGAACCTCTCTAAATGCAAACAGCAAAGCATTGAGATACTTGTCCCAATCTTTGGGTCTCTCTGTACACATACGCCGTAACATTTGTTTTAACGTCCCGTTAAATCGTTCGACTAACCCGTTACACATAGGGTGATACGGTGTTGTCGTAATTTGACGCAAAGACAATAACCTGGTAACTTCAGCCATAAGTTCTGACGTAAACTATGACCCACAATCAGTCAGAATTTCCTCTGGTACACCTAGCCTACTGAACATATCAACTAATGCCTCAGCTACTCTCTCAGTTTCAACTGAGGGCAATGCTACTGCTTCCGGATACCTAGTTGCATAGTCTACCATGGTTAAAATGTACCTATTTTTCCTATCCGACACTGGACACATTGGTCCAACTATGTCTACGGCTACCCGCTTAAATGGTGTATCTATCAGTGGCATCTGACCTAAATGTACTTTGGTCACTCGACCTGTTTGGTACTGTCCTTTGGCATACATCGCAGGACCTACAACACCTAGTTACATCTCCACTAACGCCTGGCCAATACAATGTTGCCAATACTCTATCTGACGTTTTCTATACGCCTAAATGACCTCCCATAATCGACTCATGAGCTACCTTAAGCACTGTCTTTCTATACTGGGTAGGTACCATTAATTGGTGAAACTGTCTAACACCACTATTTTCAAATTCACTGTACTATATACTATTCTTATGTACAAACTTAGAACTACCGGACCCTTTACACTTCTTAACTACACCATCCTTGGCCTTCCCTTTACAAGGATCTAATAACTCGTCTTGAGTTTGTGCTTCTATAAACTCCGCTTTGGATAGGTCACCTACGGCTGCAGGAACCTTTAATTATAAAGCCTTAGCGTGCTTCTGAACCTGCGCTCTAGTCTCTACTGCATTACTTATGCTACTCCTAAAATCGGACACTACCGGAAGTACTGAACCTTCTATGTTCCCTATCGATAAATCATACATCGTGTATTTCATACAGAGTGCCTCTGTAGTCCCCTTAAACAAAGGTGTATCTACATCTATTCCCGCTATTGGCACGTTCTCTACTCGGTTTTGACCACCTCTACCTCTACCGAAATTCCATGGGTTGTTAATACCTTGGTTCTGACTACCTACATTGTTGTCTACTTTACTATTGTCACTAAAATTGTCTGCGACAGCGGATACTTTCACCGCTTTCCTACACTCATATGAAGCATGATTCCCATTACAGTGACGACAACAAATAAAACGTCTACCTATATTGTTACCACTATTGCTACCTCCTATAGCACCCATCGAACTACCTCCACCTTAATAGCTTCCACTCTGAACTTTCTGTTTATTACTATGATCGTCCCCTTGCCTATCTCTAAAAGTTCTGTCTTTCGACACTGCATTATGAGCTCCACCTCTAACCTCGGCAAACTGATCTGCTTGTGTTGCCATTTCTTCTACACTAGCTAATTTGTTTTCTTTCAGAAATAAGAACAGATCTCTACTACAAACATTGATAGCTGGTGCCGCAACAGGAAATCTTTGAGGCCTTGATAAGTCTGCGCTACCTTCCCTAACTCTAACCACCTATCTAAATATTACTAGACCTACTAACGAACTGAATAAATGACTCGCCTTTTTCAGGCAAACAAGCTCTAAACTGCTTTCTAAAACCTTCTTCAGTTAACTCAAATCTCTTTAAAAGAGCATCCTTTAACTTATCATAGTCAAAAGAATCTGAACTAGGTAATCTAGAAAATACATCTAAGGCCTTACCTCTCAATAACGCACTTAAATGAACTGCCCACATATCCTTGGTCCATTCCTGTGACTCCGCATAACGTTCAAACCATAACAAGTATCATGTTATCTTTGTCCGCATCAAAGTGTGGTAACTTCGGACCTTTTAACTTCCCAGAATTACTATCTTTACCTACAGTTTTACTGTCCCCACTATATTTCTTGGCTGCTACCAACTCTAAAACTAACTTATGATATAACGCTGCTTTCTCCATCTCCATCTCCATCTTAGCCTTAGCTAGTCTGCCATCCGTTTTGAACCTCTCCTGTTCTAACTGCTTTGCTAATCTACTTCCTAATTCTAGCTTCTTCTTATCCTCATCTCGCTTCTCTTTAGTTAATCTACCTTCTTCATCTAGCTTCTCTTTAGCTAATCTACTTTCTAATTCTAACTTCTCTGTGTCTAATCTACTTTCTAATTCTAGCTTCTCCTTATCCGACTCTTGCTTCTCCCTTGCTAATCTACTTTCTAATTCTAGCATCTCTGTAGCTAATCTACTTTCTTCATCTCGCTTCTCTTTAGCTAATCTACTTACTAATTCTAACCTATCTTTCTCAGTATCTTTTTCCTTAAAGCTGTACAGTCCCTAAAAGTCGGTATATAAGGAGAAATCGATACGTAAAATTTCACATTTTTATTTAGCGTCCGTACAGGTAACATCGATGAATATACGACTCCAGAATATATGTGATAAAAAAATAATTGCCCGGAACGGGATTTGAACCACGGCCTTGCACTTGTAAGATTTGAAAGATGTACGCTGAACCTAGACCACTGCTATTTATTGGTATTTTGTAGCATTTTTAACACTAAATAGGCATTACGTAATAACAAGAGCGCGCACACAAACTCATAAAGCGCTAAATAACAAGTCGAGATATGGTTGATTTGAGGCGAAGTATTATTTTCATATTGATAAGACAGTATTACACCAGGCAATGTTAATTTACACGTGCGACAATATGGACTGCATATTTATTGATGCATCTTTAGTTGCGTTCAAATATGTTAAGTTATTTTGCCTCGTAATATATGGTAGTTAGTATACTATTTTCTCAAGTAGCGTTGTAGTTCAGTGGATACAGCACCGGACTTGAAATCAGAAGGTCGTGTGTTCGAGCCCCGAAAGAAGCTAACTTTTTTTTCTGTATAAATTATTGTTACCTTTGTATAGGTACGATGTGCACTGGTCGATGTATATACAGTAAATGATTTCTTGCGCTATATTTGCTCGCTTAAATACCCGATTTCGACATGAGCTGGTGAACATGAAGTTACAAATAAAGACACGCCTACAAAGAAGAAATCGATTGAGATAGGGACTCTGTAGCTTTAAGTCTAAATTCCCTTTCCCTAGCCTGTTCGTCTCTAACAAATGTTCTAATCTCCTCTCCAGCATACCCTAACTCCTTACCCATATCCGTAAGTTCCTTTATGGACGTCATGGTTATAGACATTGTGGAATACTCACTACAATAACTACAATACAAAAGTCACTAATAATTCTACTCTACCTACTACTAATGGTAAGTCACTGTGTCCTCAGTAAATACCAGGGATCATCATAGGACAAGTTACATACACATTTGTACTAGCGCTAACTACTAACGGTTATGTATAGATAGTATCTAGCTTCCACAAAACATATACACTACATAAATTATCTATATTTGATATTGGACATAAACCTCAAACAATCATAGACATGTGTATAGAATGTACATGTATATTTACTTCTCCCATCAATATAATTAAACTCGAGTGTAACAAAAGAGTAGAACGTCTTGTTCGCCAACCTCATTGGATACTATTGATATATCAAGGGAGGTAAAACAAACACCCAAATTATGGAGCAAAAAGTGCATCAGACCCAATCGTGTAGACCACTGCGACCTCGTGCCAAGGAAATAACGTACAAAACAATAGTTGGAACTTACCCTACCCTTGTCATGTCTTGACTTGTCTTCCAAGCTGTGGCCGTGATCGTCTCCAGGCGCCTTGATGGATCAGAGGGTGGTACACATTTCTAAAATGATAAGTAGAGATTTAGTATATCATAATAAAGATCACTTATTGATTCTTTCCCTCTGTAGTTGCCCAAAATCCAACTACTCCGAAAACCAGTTGTCCCAGAATGAGCCTAGTGGTTGGGGCTAACTCAGGAAAGAATCAATGACGGTGAATTCATTTACATAAGTTTAATGCAACTTTTACAATATTTTAAATAGATATACAATTATCAAAAAAACAAGCGAATACACAGATGAAATATGAAAAGACTGTTCTCATGAACGTTTAAGACGTTCTTAGTATTATAAAAAATACCGAATGTGTCGCATGATTATATAACGACACTAAAGTGTTGTTAGATTTATGACAATGTTGATGTGCACAAGAGTTATGGTCTAGCGCGATGAAGGTGATGCGCGGGAGCTCATGAAGATGATGATGCGCGAATGCAATGGGTGATTTTTATCAAATGACTTCTATAAGGGTTGATGACGCGATAGATATGGTAATTAACCTCCACCGAGGTTGTGAATAAAGTTCCTCCGATGAGGACTGATAACGGGCCCACCTCGTGTCCCGGGGGTTGTCGATACTAGAACCTGGCCATGTTCCACCGCTCGTAACGTTATACGTGGAAGCTTAGCTCCACTCCCGAAAGCTTATCTCCACACCGGGAGGCTTATCTGCACCGGACGGGTTAGGCACATTTCGCCGGTTCCAACCTCTTCTCCAACAAAGTAACTTTCAATCAATCCCGGCCAGGACTTGAGAACAATGCATTTTATAACCGACCTTCCGCCAGAAACATTATTTCCCACGTTATTCCGTGATACACGTGGCTAAATCCGCAGTATTACATTTTACACGAAAGGACCCTTACACAATTTTGCCTTTTAAGGAGAAAGACCTATACTTTTACATGCATTAGCACAAAACTAAACTTATTAAACGGCCCTTTCGGACGCCCTCTGGCGGCCACTTAAAATGTACACGCTTTTCCGTGTTACCTGAATATATCATGGGCATTCTGAATTGTTTTCAACTGAACAATGGATTAGCGTGTGTCTGGCATGTGCTTACTAGAGCTGTGTACTACGACCAATACGCTCTACTCGTGATTATTTTGTGACAGCTGACTGGTTGGATAGAGAATATATCATGACGGGGATTTCTTTATTTACACTGTCCCGTTTTATTGGGATGACAGTAGGGTAGGTGCGAGGTTTGGTGCACCCTAGAACCTAACATGAGATGACCGTAAATAACATTTGTACATAAAACTCACAGGTAATTTAGCACCAGTGCATATATTTGTATACAGTAGTGCTCAGAACGAAGTTACATAATTTCCAAAAACGTCGGATGCATAGATAATATATACAATCGTTTGTTATGACATCCGAACTGTCCATTACATAGAAAACTTATCTAGTGAATCGTTGTCGATTTCTCGGGACTTAAATGCTTCGAATTGTGATGTTAACACTCTGTCTTCCTCAATAACTTAGCCAATGTGTTGTAATGCAAGCAACCTTATCAGGACATTACAGACAATGACATATCGTGACACTAATTATGTTCCATTTCTATTCACTCTGTAATCCATATCCTAGACATCAATACTTCGCATAAATCCAGACATTTCACGCTGCGACACAGCTTCTTAAATGCGCTTGTTGACGAACCGAAGTTGATATATCATGGTTTTTGATCAACAATAATAACAATGTGTCGTCTTAAGATATTTAAAGAAATAATTCCAAAGTCCAATGCACTTTTGAATACATATTCAATTTAGATGCAAAGAAAGATAAAAATAGGTCTAAACCAGGTTTTTCTAGGGTGCACCAAAGAAATATAAAAAGATCGGACAGGGAAAGCAGCATTCAAGGACGACAGTCAACCACAAAACACAAAAAAACACGCAAACAGACAAACGAGAAAGCAAAAGTAATAAAAGAATGCAAACGACATCACAAACACAAAATGGTTGACAATAGGGCTACCGCCTTGGAACGTTCAGTGGCAACAAAGGCCACTGGGGGCAAAGTCGAATAGCAATCGCAACATCGACGAAAGGCAGCCAATTTATATTTAAAAGTAAAGTGTAGGACATCAAAAACCGAACTGGTTGACAATAGAGGTTCCACCTTAGTACCACATGGGCCTCTCGGGTTTTTAATCAATCTTACCAAAATAGCATATTTTGGCATTGACCCATGAGGGTTCAGGCACATAAAGCATTGGTCAAGTTAGGCGGATGTCATAAAGGCGGATGTCATAGGGATACGTATGCGCAGAAACAGCATAGCGCCTTTCAGGTTATAGTCTGAGTAGACACAATAAATTACCTTTATAGCCAAGCTATATTGGTGAAAATCTACTTATTGAGAGAGCTGTCTGGAAAATAATATAAATAATGATGGTTTGAATGTCCGTTAGGGCGATGATATTGCGTGTAGATATGGTGTACACATGATATATGCAATTGTTTACTGGGAACATGTTTATTGTTTTATATCCTAAGAGTTCCGGCTGATGTGGCTTTACTTTTAGGAAATTTAGCAGAGAAATTGAAGGTCAAGTGACAGGAATTTCATTGATATGTTTCTGATTTGAAAGCGTTCCTTGAATGTTACATTTCCTGTACGACTTTTATATCTACTTTTACTTAAGAGTTAAATGATTACATTTTCGGAGAGAATAGAAAAAACTATAAGATTCGCTTCCAATCTAAATCAGGCTACCTACATCCTCAAAAGACAGTAGCGTTTAGGTTTGTCTTAAAATATCTTTTCTTGGCGTACCTTTAATGGTTTGCTCTCTTGTTAAACTCATTTGTCATTGAGTAATAGCATTCTGGTTTCATGGTATATGATCATCTATGTGTTATATTTATATTGCCTTTTAATGCTGCTTTTTTGTTTTATGTAATAGCCTGGCGGGAATTTCGTTATTAACATTGTAACGTTTTATTTGGTTGACACTATTGTAAGAGAGATGTTTTAGAATCTGGTTTAAAACCTTTTGCCTCTGTCTGTTCCAAGGCGGTAGCCCTATTAAAACCCGTTTGTTTTTGTGATGACATATGCATGCTTCTTTTTATAATTGTAATTGTTGTTTGTGTAATGCTTGTTTTGTTGGACTGTGTTCTGTCTGGGAAAACTACATTTTCTGCTCGAATTTTATAAATGCGCTCAAAGTAAGAGAAATACTAGCCAACATCTGTTCTAAAATGGCTTAGTAGGCCTTATTGCCTACTGACCGTTCCAAGTCGGTAACCCTGTCTTCACCACCCTTTCTGTGGTTTTATGTCTCTTTCATTGTATTTTCAAGTCCTTGTTTGCAGTACAGAGCGGACCTACGATGTCCATTGCGTTCGGACGCTGTGGTTTCTATAGGACCCTATATCTCATTTTTTTATGATACAAACAATATTTAAAAATATCGAACAGAAAATCTAGCATTTAAGCGGACAATCACAAACACACAGAGAAAACACAACAATTATAAACACGATAAAGATGAATAATTTGCAAGATATGACATCACAAACATAAAGGGGTTGACAATAGGGCTTACATGATCCCAATAAACGAGACAGTGTCAATCAAGATATCGCCGCCAGGTTATACTCTCTAACAAACAAGGATACGTTTGCTTTCCTCATAGTCCATACACTTAGATTTTGTTTGTAAATTCACGATAAAAGCAGATATTTGTCTAAATTTATTTTAAAATGTTATTTTTATTATGCGTTATAATTACATTTCCCATTATTGCTGTATACTTTGTTACAGGACAAAGCATGGCGGGGATTTCTTTGTTTACGCTACATCGTGTAATTGCGATGACAATAGGGTACGGGTGAGGTTTTGTGCACCCTATAACATCACCTCGTTTAAATCATAGCGGCCGTTTTCGTCACTGTCCGTTCCAATGCGGTTTCCCTATTGTTAACCTTGTTATGTTTCAGATGTCATATACTTTGCCTTTTATTAATTCTTGTATTTGTTGTTTGTGTCCATGCTTGTTTTTGGCTGACCGTGGTCCTTGCATGCTACGTTTCATGTCTGTATAACTACTACTGTTGAGGTCAATTGTTAAAACTGTCTAACCAAGGGAATGACTATTGATCCCAGAAATAAACAATTGATCGAGATGTACCCAAGGTCAATACCCAGCCAGCAATCCTATATCTAGCCTTCATCGGCCCGATATTTGTTTTATATCGGACAGGTTTCGCAAACGATATCGGCCCGAGATCGGCGTGCCCATCGGCTTCAAGTCGGACAGATATTTTGTCGGCTACACATCGGTCCAATATCGGTTAGATATCGTTTTAGTTCACTATCCATCATCGGTCAGACATCGGTTAGACATCGATTCAGTTTACTATCCATCATCGGTTAGTTATCTATCCGATATGCATCCGATATAGTTTCGACCCGAAATGGGCCCAATATCAAAATGACATCTGTCAGAAAAACATCAAATTCGTTCTGTTGTCACCATCCAACTAGCACAGTTTGTAGCTAAAGCATCGGATTACCAATCCAAAATATATGTTTCGCAACATAAAAGATTATCGGGCGTTTAATTCGGTCCGATATTTTTTTATCAACTCGATTTAATGAATACTGACATTTTTTCACTATATATACTACCTTATATATATCTTTCCGTTGGTGCTTATCTCAATTAGTTCGATCGGAAAAATATTCATTAGCAATAAAAAAACTCTTGTGAATGTAGGTAGCACAATTTTGCAATGTAAAAAAGGACATTTGCGAGGAATATCTGTTCACATTAACAATAAATATACAATATTCAAAATGACATGTCATTACCTCCATTTATGGATTTGTGGCGTGTTATATCGGACCGACAGCGGCCCGATATATGGTATCAATTGATACAAACTACGTCGGCCTGACGTTGGCTCGAGATGTAATAATAGACATTAGAAGAAATGTGTTATATTCATTCAGATTAATGCATTAAACAATCAATTTAGCATGCCATACAAACAAAAAATTCAAAAATTGGAATATATTGAATTTATCGGCTCTACATCTGCCTGACGTCGGCATATCCAACATTTAGCCGACATCTGACCGATATCGTTTTAGCAAATCATAAAACGAACACACAAACCCAGTCAGCAAGCCTATATCGAACCGTCTTTTTACCGATATGTTTCCTTGATAGATAACGGATAGTCATCGGGCCTTGCCGCTCTGTTACAGATATCGGATAGATATCGGTAACAGAGCGGCAGGTCTGCATTACGGCCCGATGTCTATGACAGATAACGGATAGACAACGGATAGACATCGGGTCGATCTGCCGACTTTCCGACCAATTACCGATATCTATCCGATATTGCCATGCTGGCTGGGTAGTTCACTGCTGTGGATCCGTAGTCAGTTCCGTTGATGAATAGTTTTATCCAATAACTTACACAGACCTAGATAGTTGTTTTATTATATTGAGTCGTAGAGAAAAATAAGAAACAATGACAAGAGCAGTATAATTCGTTAGAGCGTTTGGCATAGAAAAGTCACTATTCACATGAAAGTGAGCTATTTACTCGCAAATCTAGTTTAAACCGGGTTGGACACGTTTTCAAGTCAATATGTCATGTAATTGATTTGCATATGATTACTTTACAGTCAATCAGAAAACGGATTTCGAATGATATATAATAGTCTAAACTATTCTACTAATTATATCGATGAATATGATGAGTTGTCATTGCTTTCATCTCTCAAATATCATATACTTAATTCGAAAACAAACACAAGGATACACAAGGATAAACTGAATTACACTTGTACACCTTAAAATTAGTGTTTTAAAACACACATTTTACATATTGATTGCACTTGGGTAGTTCTGTTTCCCCTTAAGCATATCTATATACATATTCATTACCTTCTACCTGCCAGCTTAACAAATGTTAACCTTGAGGTAATAACTAATAAATACGCTCTAGCTAGTCTAGATCTTTATGTTATAACATTAAACGATAACTTAATATCCAGGAAAAGCTTCCTAAAGTAACCGATTGATAAAAAGCACATTTGAGGTATATTCGTGCTCAAATATCGTAATAATAAGAAAAAAACATTCTGTAAATAAACAGGTAAACCACAGCAATCACAAACAATGGCACAGTAGGTTCGCACTCTATCACAAACCGAAATATGAGCATACTGACAACGCCAATGAAATACATAACATAAAGAGTGGTGAAGATATGTGTTGTTCTAAAGATATAAACAAAACTAAATTAAAAACAACGCAGGATGTAACCATACTTGTACCGAACAATCACAACAGTTGCATGCACGGGGAAAACGAATCTATAGTACGATCAAGAACCCCTTGGGACGAAAGTTCATGCATCAACCTCCCTCAGCCGTAAAGTTACATGTTCTCACTGCTTTAAACTCTGATTACTTTGGCGACATGTTGTTGTATGTTTTATATATTTATTTCATTTATTACATTAGTCAAAGCGAAAAATGTATGGGATATGATGTTATTACATTTCTTCTAAATATCTTGTCTAAATGCCATTTCTTTCATACGTATTTAATTAAATGATATACTGTAGCAGTATGTACCAAAATAGTAATTTATATTTGTCTTAAATGCTCATTTCACTGAAATCTAGATAGGTTTGTCGATGTATACGTTATAAGCGGAAAACCCTCACCCTAGCCCCATTGTACCGTTACGCGCTGGTTTGTTGAAGTTATACACTAGTTTGACGTTGGTATTTTTGCTATTTATAACACTCATTATCAATAAAGCGGTGCAATTAAAATTTTCAGATATGAAAAAATAAACTTAAAATTGTGTACTATTGATTTTATGAATATTGAGTTCTTCGCAACCCGGGGCTAGAGGGCGTGAGCGGTAGCTAGCATATTTCACTACCGCTCATGAACAGTCTCAATCAAACCGAGACTGCAATATTTCGTATGTGTCGTGCTCGGCCGTTTCCAAAGGTCCATTATCATACTCTTCTTTTAATATACCAATGTCTTAATGTACCAATGAGGTTAGTATAACATTGCTGTTTATAATTCCATACTATTTTGAACATCAAGCATAGACCTTTTCAATGGCCACATGTTAAAGAAGGTCACGTTGTGCCATTTTTTCCTACTTGAAATGTTCGTTACCTTATGCCAGTGGGTATTACAGAGGTCTTTATTCAGATGTGTCTATTCCAGCACCTAAAATACTTTCTCTATGATAAAAACACATAAATAGTTTTTGTAAAAAATGGTTTGCTATTTAAAATATATACCTATGTTTCAGAAATAAGCATAGAAATTTTAACTTTTTATCTTGTCTTTTACAAAACTTAACAATAGCTATGGAAGCTATGGAATCCTATCTTGATATTGCTAATACAAGTGCATAGCTGCAATTGTTGTCATCTTAAACATTAAGATGAGTAAAATACAAACTCAGTTATATGCGGCAATCAGCATTTTGCAAAATTTTCTATTCTAACGTTGTAGAAGCATCTGCAGCGTCAGATGTCAAATGGTAACAAACCTTTCAATTTTGACATTGTTAGTTATCCCCATTTGCATGGGATGGGGATATTCCCCGAGCAACGTCTTATGGGGTGTACGTGTATCAACTTATTCGTTTTTCAAGAGCTTGTACTCGAGGTGAAGACTTTGATATTCGTAATCTTTGTATAACTAAAAAGCTACTCAATCAGGGTTACCGTTACCATGAACTTCGTAAAACCTTTGCAAACTTTTATTATCGTAACCCTGATCTTCTTTCCAAATATAATAGGAATTTAAGGACTCTTCCGCGACAAGGACTATCACAACCTGACTTCTATGGTGATGTGATTTATAAACTTCGTAAGATTCTTGGTCATGATCACTTTCCTAATATCTTTGTTAAAGTTGTTAAAAAATGTATCAAGAGAGGTTATGACCCTATCATTTTGCAACGTACTGCATGCTTGGTGGTGGACCCTTTTACAGTTCGCCACTATGCTTTCCTCTTTAATTGTACGATGACCGGACAGGCTGTGGACCCTATGATGACACCTACCTAAAGTACATTGGGACGGTGGCGTTTGATGTTTGTCTATGATCTTTCTTGGCGTGCCTTTAATGGTTTATTCTTTTATTGCTCTGGCTTCTTCCAAGTCATTGAACACCTTCATTGTGACTTTTTAAGCTATTGTCTTTTTGTATTTTATTTACACGAGCATATTTGTGTTTTACTTATATTGCCTATTGATGCTGCCTTGTCGGTTAGAGATTAGATCATGGCGGGGATTTCTTTATTTACACATTCCTGTTTTAATGGGATTACAGTAGGGTAAGTGTGAGGTTTGGTGCACCCTAGAAGTGGTTTAAACCCCCAGTGGCCTACTTTGTCACTGACCGTTCCAAGGCGGTAGCCTATTGTCAACCCTTTTGTGTTTGTGATGTCGTTTGCATTTATTATTACTTTTGCCTTCTTGTTTGTCTGTTTGCGTGTTCGTGTCTGTGTTTTGTCGTTGACTGTCCTCCTTGAATGCTACTTTCCCTGTCCGATCTTTTTATTTTTCTTTTCCTTTTTGTATCTTCGGGGGAATGCAATCATAATGTTTTATAATTATTTCTATGTAAATATAAGAACTCAAGAAATTAACAGTAACTTTACGCAACAATTTTAAAACAATTAACATGCAATAAAATAGATTCTAATTATATCATATTTGTACAATCCGAAGCGTGTAAAGGAAGTCCAAATAATCTATAGATGTCAACTCTAAACAATAAAACGTCACGCGATAGTTGGAAGAGGTTATCATTCATTATATGCATCAGAGTCCGAGGTTACTGTGAACGTTGTATTACTGTAGAAACATTGACAGAGAAAGAAAATAAAACACCTAGCGTAGAAACTGAGTATATGAATTTTTCATAGTTAACGGAATCAAATGAAATTAAAATCAAACCTGACATTTTTCTTTGAGTGACAAACGTATAGCACATTAATAATTGTTTGCAGCATAATATTTGAATACATGGTATGTAGGGATGATTCTTGAGAAGAATAATGACAAGGAGAGCTATGCAGAGATAACAAACATGTTCAGCGTCCTAAAATGTTGACACCTTTGGGTTGCTATAAGTGATAATCTGTCCACAATTAAAGAGCCCCAACCAACAGGGAAGTCTCAGCGAATGTATAAAATGTGTGAAATAGATGAGCAAAACATTGAACATCTGTTTCATATGAAGTCACGATAAACTGTCTGTAGGACTTGAGACTGGTGTTTATAACGAACCTTTCAGTTGTTTTGTTCAAAATTCTAAATCATTAAATAATTATAGTCATTAAAACAATGTGTTCTTCCATGTGTAATTGTCACACTAGAAATATACCATAACTGTGTTGCTGCTATTTGAATAACAATATTCAAAGGATTGTTTTAAAAGTACTAGCTACACCACAGTATTTTATTCTTTTGTTCATTTGTTTAATCTAATATATATGATCATGTATTACGTTTTCATTCTAATGATTTTGAGTGATATTTTTTAATATATTATAATAACGAACATTCAAATAAAATACAGAATATTGATGCTTCAAAAACACTAGCATATAGATATTATATCTGTATTGTCATATAAAAGCACACGCTCATTTGATATGGAAAACAACTTTGCCAGATTCAATGAAACGTTCGTTACCGCACATGGTAACACACCTTTCATTTAGCTGTTTGAAAATTTAGTTAGTAAATACTGATCTTAGTTAATTCCAATCTATATAGAGTTTCAAAACAACCTACACACACGTATTCATATGACTTTGTTTGTTTGTTTGTTTGTTTGTTTGTATGTTTGTTTGTATGGTGTTTTATGTCATTTACAACACAAGACCACCCAATATTCCTGGACAGAACCTGTACTGTATTACAAACACGTCTTGGTTATATAATGGAAACACGACTTTAGCTCTGAAAGATCTTACCCATAACATGACATGTCATAGATTATTAAAACTGATATAAAAAAAGAAAAGAACCATACTGGTAGATAACATATATTTTTGTTGTTTTGGTAACTACGTACATTGGGGTTTTAATTAACAACGAAAGTAATTATGTTTAGATCCCTTATTAATTCTGTCAACATATTTATTTCCATGAAGATTCGTTACCAAGAGTAACAAACCTTTCAATATTTTACGCATGATATGACAGTGGGTGGTAACACAAACATTATTATATCTTTCACTGACCTAAATTGGATGTTTAAGATCAAAAAGAATTTTAAAAATCACTTTACTAATTGCAAAAACATATAATAGCCATCAAACAACATTCATCTATGGAATCGGACATGAAAATAAATTAATCTGTTCACACCTCCGTAGTGTAGCATGTCTGATGACTTCATCAGCCAGCTGACGTCATGTGTCAAACGTTAAGACGTTTACAATGGGTGTCAGTCACATGGCAAGGCGCTTAAGGCATTAAACACTCTATTATTTAACTGTAAAAAAATTCGTTTAAAGCCAAAACTACTATGTCAGTTGTTTGATGCGTTCGTTGGTTCTATTTTAAATTATGCAAGCGAAATCTGGGGGTATACAAGGTCGAAAGTTATAGAGCGAATACATTTAAAATTCTGTAAACGTTTATTGAATGTTAAAATGAATACATGTACTGTGGGTGTTTACGGAGAGCTGGGTAGATATCCCTTATATATATCACGATATGCAAGGATAATAAGTTATTGGTGTAAAATTATTAATACTGATAATATAATAATAAAAAAAGTATACGAACAAGGGCTAAATGATTGTAATAAAGGATGTAAGAACTGGGTATCAAACGTTAAAACCATGTTAAATAATTACGGATTTACCAATATATTTGAGAACAATCATTTTGTAAACTCCAAAGTATTTCCAAATATTTTTAAGCAAAAAGTTATTGATAATTTTATTCAGGAATGGTTTAGTTCTATAGAAAATAGTACAGTTCTTGAAAACTATAGCTTAGTAAAAATGCAATTTGACTATGAAAACTATCTTGATATATTACCTTGTAATTTGAGATTGTTTTATACTAGACTAAGACTTTCTGTTCATCCTCTTAGAATTCAAACTGGGCGTTATGATAGAAATAGAATATCAAAAAATGAAAGATATTGCCTTTGTTGTAATTCAGGCGATATAGAAGATGAGTTTCACTTTATATGTATATGTCCATGTTTTGTAGATTTGCGTAAGCAGTATTTGAAAAAGTATTATTACCAAAGACCATCAATGTTCAAGTTTTTAGATTTGATTAGCTCTCATAATAAAACTGTATTATATAAAATTTCAAAATATACCAAGGAAGCCTTAGAAATAAGAAAATCAATTTTAAATGTTTAAGCATGTTGTTCATTCTCATTCTATTAAATTTCATAATCTTTAAGGAATATTGTATTACAAATGTGAACTAAAGTAATATAATTCAACATTTATTTGTAAAAGAAAATCTTTTATATCTATTACGTGACTATATGTTTAATGTATTTGTATGTAATGTTTGTATGATGATGTACTATGTACAAATCTTAATAAAATATCTGTTCTGTTCTGTTCACATGTAACTTGTGTACAATTAGCGTTAATTAAATATAGGTAACACATCTTTCATTATGAACCTTTCATTTTGCCCTTGCCAGCAGAGCTAGTTTTTACCATTAACTGATATATATCGAAGTATTGTGTTTTCTTGTTGACGAAGAAAATGTTAATGTATAAACTATGTACTTTTCTAGTTATTATTGGATGGCTTTTAGTAATTGAAGTAACACACCTTTCAGCTTTAACTCTACCCAATGAACACGTCCTGTAAAGTTGGACATATTTATTTTCCTATATTCTCTCCGAATATAAGTGCATTTTATCTTTAAATAAATGCTTTTTTTTTACAATTATTAAGCTATAATTAAAGTGCAATTTATAAAACGACAGTAACAAACCTTTCAAATAGGCACGTTTCGTGAGTTACAGGATTTGTTTACAGGTTCATAGTGAACTTTAATGTTAGTGAAGACATATATATTGACTAATTGTTCATACAAATGTAGTGTTTTGCTTCATGACGTCTACTTAGGGTGTGTTAAGTGCCGAAGACACTCATAAAGAATGCAAATCTTTATTGAGAATGAGGGATAGTTTTTCGATGGTTTTGGTGACGTTTTAAAACTGTAACTTTTTCTTATGTTCTCGTAGTATATTCATTATTTAGACAAGAATTAGCCATGTACGTAGCTACTATCTACATATAGACACTAACTGCCAAACAACAGAGAAAGTAACACATATATTTATAAGGTAAACATGTTGTAATCTTCATATAATTCATTTGTGTTTCTTTCCTACTAAGATCGTAGCAAACTGTGTAATCTTACAAGGAAACAACGTATAACTAGAAAATATGCCCATGACACACATCTGCCCCGATTTCATGCTTCCAGTCACATAAAGAGGTTGTAGTTGAAGGTTAATCCATTTATCTATTTTTGATAGGAGCGTAGTGCTCTCATGAAATGATGTAACCTCTAAAGCTGTAATTGTGCGAGGAATCGACTAAACGAACAAAGTACTAACAGCTGGTCAATGTTATTTACAAATCATAACAAAGCCTGCAGCTGATGTTTCGAACTAGAAGTTTCCAAAAATTCAGTCATTTTTAGTCAAATTTCATGTTAATTTTCGTTAAAATCTTGAAAACCAACGAATAGGAAAACATGCATATTCCAAATGCTTACCTTCGGACATGGGCATTTCAGACTACTATAACCTTAAAGCATTTGTTTTTTAAATTGTATTACAGTTCTTTTTTATATTTATATTTGAAGATCTTTGCTTCAAAACATCATTCTCTACTCTTATTCAAAAATACAGATGCAGCAAAATGAGGAAGCACATAAAGGTTCATTTCATAATGTTTTATATCAAAGCAATCATTAGACTTGACATTAAAAAAAACATATTTGACGAAAATGTCAATATATTTGATACAGTTACAAAATGAAAGTGTTACGTTATAAGTTAAACAACTCTCGCATATGAACATTGGAAGCTATACGGCTTCAATGTAAACATCATATGTAAATTAGCAAATTGCAACAGTTAGGACAAGGTCAATAACACTGACATACTTTTGGTATAAAAATGTTTCTCTCATGGTGTCTGTGAAATAGACTTAAACAAAAACTTCAATGTAAAACCTGAAGGTACGTACGGACGTACGATCGGACACTTTCGTGGCGGGACACAGTAACATTGTACAAAATACTACATGTGTCTTTAAATTCAACGAAATAACTTCAGAAACAACATGTTCGATACCAGTGAAAGGGCTAGACGAACTATTTTTGTAAATGTGTATTCGTATGCCTGTCAAGGCTGGCGCTATGTTTGGTAGTGACGTCAAATACAGTAAGGCTACTCAGAATTATCTAGCGTGTGTTGCCATATCATATATATATATTATAATGAATGAAGTTATAGCTTATGAAGCGCGCAACATTTATTTTATTTCATCAACCAATTTTATAACAAAAATATAATCGATTAAGTACTGCTGAAGTCTAAATAAAATATAATTTTACTTTATTTAATTAATCAGTGTATTACTGAATATATGTGTGTATTCGTATTCAAATGTGTCTCGTCAATAAACATTAATATGTACTTGAGTTACCATGAGCTGAGAACTTTAACAAACATTATTTCAAACAATTAATATAGAGGCGACCGTTAATTGTTTAGTATATACATTTTTTCATGAAATATGAAATATGTAGGGCAAATGGTTGAACTTAACAAAATAAATTAACCACCGACAGAACATGGACGGAGGAATTGAATGGGCAAACGGTTGAGCGACACATTATATACCCTGACAATTTTGGTTAAGATTTTATAAAATGAATACAAAAGTTGGGTTTTTACCGACTGTGACTTTGAACATAAGGAACAGGTACGCTAAATGTTAATATTTACCTTATAAGAAAACGCTCTAATCTAAAAGAAACCATCACGTCTACATCGAAAAACTGGCGCTTAACTTCAACAAACTCTCGCTTCGATAAATGTTAACATCAGACAAAATATATATTTTGGCTTTCACATTTAGTTTTGAAGCCAACTTCTAAAAGAAACATATTGAAATACAATTGTACTGATCCTACAAATGTATTTTGATGAAATATAAGGCAGTTTAGTTTTTATAAACAAGTTCTTACCGTATAAACCTACTGATAACATCAAATTCAGATTTCCACATCGTAAACTCCATGTGGCCACTTGAAAGTCGCGTGCATTGTGTAAATGTAAAACACAGACAGACCGTGTAGTGTTATGGAGAATAAGTGATCATGATACTTTGCCAAATATGGGTTTCCACATCTACAAACCATCATTTGTCTGTCTACAAACTAGCGTGTTGATATCTACAAACTCAACTTCGATTCGCACTTTACCTACAATGAGTAGTAAGTAGTACTTGAACTTGAATTTGCGATAACAATGTGATTTGTGTGAATTTGTGTGAAGTTAAGAAATCCAGTACATGATATTCTGCTTACTATTTACAGAAACCTTCATAGTCTCCAAAAAGGTCACATATTGGGAAACAAGGTCCTTCTCCAGCACTGGTGAGGTTAAAATAAGCAATGTTCGTTAGCTCTGCAATCAAAGTATTGATATATAATGCAATTGGACGACAATAACTATATTGTTGGAATCTTTGTCTACTTACAATTTACGACACCTTAAGAAGGGAGTTCGGAGCCTCCATTCTCAACCCTTTTGTGTTTGTGATGTCTTATTTTTGGCCTTTTATTCATCTTTTAATTTGTTCTATGTCTCTGTGTGTGTTTGTGGTTGACTGTCGTCCTTGAATGCTGCTTTTCCTGTTCAGTTTTTATATCTACAGTAGACTGCCGCGGAAGCAGATTCGATGCGTGATTCGACGACTTTCAAAATTGATCTTATACAGGCAGTAAGTGCATTGTTATCTGCGTGTTCGCGCTTACATCTCATAATTTTTTCAATGAACCCGCAAAATCAATAAGACAGGCATTACAATCAATATACGATGGAAGGCGATACTTATGACCTTTAACTGCCTGATCTTCTTATCGTCAGTGCCATCAATATTGCCAGTGAGTATCTGAGCGGCAATTTAGAATTATGACATTCTCAATCAGTGGGAATAGGTGTCTTGATTTCAAGATCATGAACTATTCTATCATGATTCTAGTAGATTTGTAATACTTATAACATATAACGTTTATTTGTAACTGTTTTTGGACTCGACTTATTTATCATCAACACCAGTTGTTAAATTTTTAATCATCTCTGGAATTTTGTCGATACTAAAATCGTTTATAGTATTTCTTATTCTTCTTAAAGTAACTTGTTTTGTTGCTACATGATCTTCATCAGTTGGATTAGCGACATTTGTAGTTCTCTTATTATCCATGTTAAGATCAGTTCTTAAAATATTTTTCTGGTGCTTACCCTTGTGAAGATAATTAACTAGGTGTTTCTGTTTTACATACTCAGAGAGCACAATACCAAACTGTGAAATATTAACACTGCCAGTACTAACTTCCTGTCCAAGGTCATGAAAATATCCCATTATAATATAGATTATATTAAATTTCACCTGTAAAGTTCCGCTTTTCTAACTTCCTAGGCTTGACCAAATACAGAAAGTCATAGTGCTTGTAAGTTGTTTCTTATACTGATCTTTACTTACATCTTGTTCTCTAGAAAGCATGTTAATTTCATTTTTACTTGGAGTTGCAAAGAAGATATAATGAGAACAATTTAAGCGGATGTCTTTAGGAGTTTTGTAGTAAGATTGTGTTTAATAAATTGCACAACAGTTTTATGTATGCCTTGGATAAAATAATTAATAATATCATTTTGATTACGTTCACAAACATAATCATCAAAAAACACACTATCTTTTGAGTATCAGAGTCTAGGTCATTCACAGGAATAACTTCGTCATTTGAACATTCTAATATATCTTCTAAGGAATCTTTATGCTGTTTTGCTATTTTTTCAAGTTTTTGTGACAAGATCTGATACATTGATTGTTTTAAATGTTTAGCAAATAAATAAATATTGTCATAGTATACTAACGCTTTTAGCAACATGTGAACTATTGTGTTTGTTTTACCGGAACCTGAATTATCACATATAAGCATCCTAAAACAACAGTCTGATCTGAAGTCGTATACCTGCTTAAAATTACTTTGTTCTACATTTAAATCATAGTTTGGTATTTCCATATAATATATAGCAGATTAATTATTATTATCTAATTATTATGATATATATCTAACGTTTATTGCGGAAAAAATAAAAAAAATATTTGGAAAAACATTAGGAACGGAAGAATGTTTTAAAACTGGTCAAGTCAGATATTTTGATTTGGTTCAAGTAGTTAAGGATGTACAAAACCCAAAAGAAGCAAATTCACGAAAGAAAACAAAAATACCAGGCAGTCTTTCAACTTTAGAAAAATAGCAATGAAATTTATCTTGGAGGATTAAATATAGAACGTAGAAATATCGGTGTTAAATTAAAAACTCTAAAAAAAACTCTAAAAAAACAAATAGGGAAATAACATGGCTAAAAACAGACTTGTATAAATAGGAGAAGAATAAAAAAAGGCAACAGCTAATATTGCTTCAATAGAAAAGAGGAATTCAGCTTCTAAAATAAAAGCTAGACATATTGCTGAACTTAAGTTGAAGAAAAACTTACAGACACCATATCCACTTGGCCTTAATGACAATATTTATCAAGAAGGAAATATTTCAAAAGACCTAATATTGACATTTTTTCTATATTTTCTATTCGAAAGCGTAAATCTAGGTCTCACGGTCCTAGGCGTAATGGTCACATCAAACGCAAATCCCGTGTAGTTATTTCTGTCGCTGATTTACATACTATTTTTAAACACTCTGGAAAGCACTCTATGCTTTCACGGCTTATCTCTTTGTCCATTTCTTCACTGAAGTTGATCGACGAGGAAGCAGACACAAATTTCATTCGTACAGATCCCTTGTATAACACTGCTTCCATAGTTCAAATCTACACATAACATGTTCTCCGACCCCATATTGACAAGGAGTCTGATCACGTCAGGCATTTTCTAAAACTACGATATATTAACAAAGAATTGATTTTATTGACATGCCTAGTATTTTTCGAGATGCTCTCATGTAGTTGATTCTATCCCAAAATATTTCAAAAATTCCGAAAGTCCTGTAATTTGTTATCAGTACAAAACGCTTATTAGAAATTTTATTTTAAACTACAACAAAATTGTTTTTGACCTTGATATAGTAAATAACACTCCTAAGGAATGTGAATGTAACACATCAAAATTTTGCTATGCTCCATCACTGATAATGTTGATATTGTTGATAAACGTATTCGGCATTTGTTTTCGAAAGGTCCTAAATATAGATTACCTTCAACTATTGATTTTAATGCCTGTCGTGCCCAGATCGCCCACTCCATGGAAGATTTAAGTATAAAATGGTGTCGTAGAGAACATGCGGACCCAAACTCGCTTTCTACTTGGAAAAAGTCAATTCTTAAAATTATAGATACACGTATTAACTTTTATAACGCTAACCCCTTTTACTTCCTCCGAGACCTAGGTTTTCCTTTCATAATTTAAAATCGGGAATTCAGGTATTTCATAATAAATTTGTTTTAGTCCCTGCCTATAAAGCAGCTAAAAATGTAATTACTGTTTGACGCCTACATTACGTCAATGTTTTATCTCTGGAACTCGGCAGCACCAATTCGTATACTCCAGTACATTCTACTGGGGATGATGTTGTTTCCACACATATCACTCGGTGCACTACTTTCAAGGCTGGGGTAGACGAAAGGCAAACAAAACTGCCTACTATGTACTGGATTCCTAAATTACATAAAAATCCATATAAGGCTCCCTTTATTTCGAATTCTAGTGCCTGCACTACAACAAACATCTCCAAACTTTTAACTTCTTGTCTTATTGCCGTTAAAGATCACGTTAAACGATATTGCGATAAAACTTATGAAAACTATGGGATTAATTTGTTTTGGTCTATCAAAAATTCAGGAGACGTTCTGGATACAATTTTCAATAAACGTCATGTTTCATCTATAAGCACTTATGATTTCTCTACACTATATACAACTTTACCACATCATCTTATCAAAGACAAGCTAATTTCTCTTATTAAAACATATCGCTAGAGAAAATGCTACATTTTTGGCCTATAATAATATTAAAGTGTTTTTTTACTGACGGCAGTTTAGACAATTATACTATGTATACTTGTTATGAAGTTTGTGAAGCACTCATCTTCCTATTAGATAATATTTTCGTCAGGTATGGAACCAGCGTGTATAGACAAATTGTTGGTATCCCTATGGGTACGAACTGTGCACCACTTGTCGCAGATTTGTTTTTATTTTGCTATGAAAGAGATTTCATTTTGAGTATTTCACCAGATACCCAGGCAGATGTTATTGAAGCCTTTAATGATACCTATCGGTATCTGGATGACATATTGAACATTGACAAGCCTTTTTGTCCAACTATGGTTAATACTATTTATCCCAAAGAACTTCTGCTTAACAAAGCTAATATACCTGATAATAACGCTTTTTTTCTTGATTTAGATCTGTCGATTGAAAATGGTGAAATAATTAGCAAAATCTATGACAAGAGAGATGATTTTAATTTTGACATTGTTAATTATCCTCTCTTGGATGGGGATGTTCCTCGAGCAACTTCTTATGGGGTGTATGTGTCTCAACTTATTCGTTTTTCAAGAGCTTGTACTCGAGTTGAGGACTTTAGTATTCGTAATCTTTGTATAACTAAAAAGCTACTCAATCAGGGTTACCGTTGCCATAAACTTCGTTAAACCTTAGCAAAATTTTATTATCGTAACCCTGATCTTCTTTCCAAATATAAAAGTAATTTAAGGACTCTTCCGCGACAAGGACTATCACAACCTGACTTCTATGGTGATGTGATTTATAAACTTCGTAATATTCTTGGTCATGATCTCTTTCATACTATCTTTGTTAAACTTGTTAAAAAGTTTATCAAAAGAGGTTATGACCCTATCATTTTGCAACGTACTGCATGCTTGGTGGTGGACCCTTTTACAGTTCGCCACTATGCTTTCCTATTTCATTGTACGATGACCGGACAGGCTGTGGACCCTATGATCACGCCTACCTAAGGCCAAATGGTATCAATGATCTTTCTTGTCGTGCCCTTAATGGTTTATTCTCTTGTTGCTCTGGCTTCTGCCGAGTCATTGAGTACCTTCATTGTGGCTTTCTAGGCTATTGTTTTTTGTATTATATATACATGAACATATTTGTGTTTTACTTATATTGCCTATTGATGCTGCCTTGTTGGTTAGAGATTAGATCATGGCGGGGATTTCTTTATTTACACTGTCCTGTTTTAATGGGATTACAGTAGGTTAAGTGTGAGGTTTAGTACACCCTAGAACCAGTTTAAACCCCCAGTGGCCTTTGTTGCCACTGACCGTTCCAAGGCGGTAGCCGTATTGTCATCCCTTTTGTGTTTGTGATGTCGTTTGCATTTTTTATTACTTTTGCCTTCTCGTTTGTCTGTCTTGCGTTTTTGTTTTTGTGTTTTGTGGTTGACTGTCGTCCTTGAATGCTGCTTTCCCTGTCCGATAGTTTTATCTTTTTTTCTAAGCAGAAGAAATCAAATAAGAAATAGTTATATAATATTTAACTTAACATATCTTAACTTATCTTATGTTTTATCTAACCTTTATTATACATGTCTTTATTAAAATGGAAAGAATTAGAAGGTAAAACACAAAAAGCAAGCGAACTTGTTAAAGATTTTGAAAATAGAATAATTCAAAAAAGAATTCAAAAAGAAGCTAGTCGTGATTTTTACACAGACGTATTTAAACCGGTAACTAGCGAAATATAAAGTCAGTCAGAACAGTTAACTAAGCTGTTAGCTACTTTTCCATAAATAAGTCGACAATTAGCTACTCTTCCTAGAGCCATAGATAGGCGAGGAAGTACAAGAAAAACAAATGTGTCAGGGATTTCCTCAGTTATTTTATGAAGAGCCAGAAATACTTACCGGTACTCTGGATGCAGGTTTGGGTAAAGCTGTATTATGAGAATATAATTTACCATTATTGTCCGCAGTGATTCCAACAAATAATGATACTTTAAAAACAAAGAAACAGATGCTGATAAAGCAATTAGAAAATTATTGCCAAAAAGGGATCTCTTACTAGAACAATAGATAGCATGGCGACAAGCAAGACGGAAGAAGATGTACTTAGGCAAAATTACGAACAGTCAGAAAAAGTCAAAAACTGTAGATAATTATAGAGATTCACTTCGAGGTATGCATAAGCAAGCTTCTGTTTTTTCGGGGAACGGATTACATCAAAATAGAAAACCTTACTAAAGTAACTAAAGATAGTCATTATGGTATGTTAATAAATTGATTTGCCTGAACTTACTGGTCATCACAAACGTATTGCTAAACAAGGACAAGCAATTATCTGATATCAGAAAGTAGATAGTGATTTTATTGATTTGATAACAAAGCGTTACAATAATAACACATCTTGTTCAAAGCTGTCTCAAAATGCTTTCAAGAAACTGACAGAATTATCTGGTTTGCCAATTCCTAAAGTTCTTCAAAGTTTAAGAATATTTTAGGAGTTTGTGTTGAATATTACAACGGTCCTGATGATTTGATTAATGATCTGGAGTTAGTATGTGGAAGTATCGAATCAGGATATAATAGTTCACAGGTAATAAATAAAGGTATTAGTATAATTGATGAATTATTAAAAATATGTAAAATATCATCTGGAGAACGTGAACAATTATTTTCTAAATATGTTATCTAACTATAATTATACATGAAAAACACAAAAGAATTAATTGATCACTTGACACGACTTGACTCTTCTGCGACAAGGACTATCACAACCTGACTTCTATGGTGATGTGATTTATAAACTTAGTAAGATTCTTGGTAATGATCACTTTCATACTTTCTTTGTTAAACTTGTTAACAAGTTTATCAAAAGAGGTTATAACCCTATCATTTTGCAACGTACTGCATGCCCAGTGGTGGACCCTTTTACAGTTCGCCACTATGCTTTCCTCTTTAATTGTACGATGACCGGACAGGCTGTGGACCCTATGATGACGCCTACCTAAAGCCCATTGGCACGGTGGCGTTTGATGTTTGTCTATGATCTTTCTTGTCGTGCCCTTAATGGTCTATTCTCTTGTTGCTCTGTCTTCTGCCAAGTCATTGAGTACCTTCATTGTGGCGTACTACTTATATTGCCTATTGATGCTGCCCTGTTGGTTAGAGATTAGATCATGGCGGGAATTTCTTTATTTACACTGTCCTGATTTAATGGGATGACAGTAGGGTAAGTGTGAGGTTTGGTGCACCCTAGAACCGGCTTAAACCCCCAACGGCCTACTTTTGCATTTATTATTACTTTTGCCTTCTTGTGTGTCTGTTTGCGTGTTTGTTTCTGTGTTTTGTTGTTGACTGTCCTTCTTGAATGCTACTTTCCCTGTCCGATCTTTTTATATTTCTTTGTGATTGCATACAAGCGTAATTATAGACTGTGTGGTATTATAAATACAACGTTACAGATTACCAGTGGAATAATTGGTTGTGGTGCTGTTCTAGCATTAGTTCCAACAATTCCTGTTTTCGCGGCTGTAGTTGGTGCAGTTCCTCCAGTAGTTGCTGTGTTATTGAGTAAAAGAAGAAAAACATACTTTGTTGAAAACACATCATAGGAGTTTTAAATAACGTCTTTCATATGTCCAAACAACTATAGGAAAAGGAAATGACGATGAGGTAATCATAATTGCCTTTAATAAAATGTTAGAGATTCAAATAAATGATAACTTTACAGAACCTCTGTACATAAAGAAGTATAGGCTGACTGGCCATTAGATCCAATCATAATTCTTTTTCATTTTTTTCCAAATCCTATCTTACTTTTCTCTAGGCTTTTGTTTAAATCGGTTTTACTTCTTTTTTTCAATATCATAAATATTTTGAAAAATGGATTCAAATTTCTAAAGTCTTTACAAGTTTGTAAAACAAATCTTCAAATCTTAGTCTTTCTACAGGAGATAAATTATATTTCATCAAATGTTTTTCCAAAGGATATTTTCTATAATAAATATTTTTCTTATGATTGTAATTATAATCTGTAATGAGGTCATACCTATTATGTGTCCCACAGTTATAACCGATACCTTCTTTATCAATAACTTCACATGAACCATTACAATTAACACATGCATAAGAGCGTTTGTAACATAGCTTACTTTCGACGCAATATTGACAGTGTTTCTTTTCATAAAATAAACCATCTAAACACTCTTCAGGGAGATCAATAATACCTAAAACTTTTCAACAACCTTTGCAATTCATTACTATAATATAGCATTGATTTTTTAAGTAAAACAAAAAAAGCTTAAAGAAAAAATCTTATGTATCATTATAAATGGAGCAAACAATTATAATTTTAAGAAAGATTGCAATAAACAAATTTCAACAATTGATTTTGAAAATTTAAGTAAATGTGATAAAGAGTTGATAACTCGTGTAAACTTAGATGGGTTAGCTGAAAAGATAATCACTAAAGCACATGAGCTAAACTTAGCATGGAAAATTAAAATGAGTGATGTAAACAGATTCAACAATTATTGTAAGAAAGCAATCCCATTAAGCCAAGAAAAAAAGCAGTCGTGTTTCAGGTTTCCTACTCAAAAGAAATAGAGTAGGAAGGGCTATTATTTATTTTTTTAATACACGAAGGTAGAAATTACAACCAGAAAACATAATTCTAAACTCTAAATTTGACTCAAAGAAGGCTAAAAATATCGGAAAGGGAAAGCAGCATTCAAGGACGACAGTCAACCACAAAACCCAAAAACAAACACGCAAACAGACAAACGAAAAGGCAAAAGTAATAAAAAATGCAAACGACATCACAAACACAAAAGGGTTGACAATAGGGCTACCGCCTTGGAACGGTCAGTGGCAAAGTAGGCCACTAGGGGTTTAAACCGGTTCTAGGGTGCACCAAACCTCACACTTACCCTACTGTCATCCCATTAAAACAGGACATTGTAAATAAAGAAATCGCCGCCATGATCTAAACTCTAACCAACAAGGCAGCATCAATAGGTAATATAAGAAAAACACAAATATGCTCATGTAAATATAATACAAAAAAACAATAGCCTAGAAAGCCACAATGAAGGTACGCAATGACTTGGCAGAAGCCAGAGCTGTAAGAGAATACACCATTAAGGGCCCGACAAGAAAGAACATGGACAAACATCAAACGCCACCGTGCCAATGGGCTTTAGGTAAGCGTCATCATAGGGTCCACAGCCTGTCCGGTCATCGTACAATTAAAGAGGAAAGCATAGTGGCGAACTGTAAAAGGGTCCACCACCAAGCATGCAGTACGTTGCAAAATGATAGGGTCATAACCTCTTTTGATAAACTTTTTAACAAGTTTAACAAAGATAGTATGAAAGTGACCATGACCAAGAATCTTACGAAGTTTATAAATCACATCACCATAGAAGTCAGGTTGTGATAGTCGTTGTCGCAGAAGAGTCCTTAAATTACATTTATATTTGGAAAGAAGATCAGGGTTACGATAATAACATTTTGCAAAGGTTTTACGAAGTTTATGGTAACGGTAACGCTGATTGAGTAACTTTTTAGTTATACAAAGATTACGAATATTAAAGTCCTCAACTCGAGTACAAGCTCTAGAAAAACGAATAAGTTGAGACACATACACCACAAAAGAAGTTGCTCGGGGAACATCCCCATCCAAGAGGGGATAATTAGCAATGTCAAAATTAAAATCATCTCTCTTGTCATAGATTTTGCTAATTATTTTACCATTTTCAATCGAGAGATCTAAATCAAGAAAAGAAGCGTTATTATCAGATATATTTTCTTTATTAAGCCGAAGTTCTTTAGGATAAATATAATGAACCATAGTTGGAAAGAAAGGTTTGTCAATGTTCAGTATGTCATCCAGATACCGAGAGGTGTCATTAAAAGCTTCAATAACATCTGCCAGGGTATCTGGTGAAAGACTCAACATGAAATCCCTTTCGTAGCAAAATAAAAACAAATCTGCGACAAGTGGTGCACAGTTCGTACCCATAGGGATACCAACAATTTCTCTATAAACGGTGGTACCATACCTGACGAAAATATTATCTAATAGGAAGATGAGTGCTTCACAAACTTCATAGCAAGTCCACATAGTATAATTGTCTAAACTGCCGTTAGTGAAAAACGCTTTAATATTATTACATGCCAAAAATGTAGTATTTTCTCTAGCAAATGTTTTTTGAATAAGAGAAATTAGCTTGTCTTTAATAAGATGATGTGGTAAGGTTGTATATAGTGTAGAGAAGTCATAAGTACTTATTGATGAAACTTGACCTTTATTGAAAATGTTATCAAGAACGTCTCCTGAATTTTTTATAGACCAAAATAAATGAATCCCAGAGTTTTCATAAGTTTCATCACAATATAGTTTAACGTGATCTTTAACGGCAGTAAGACAAGAAGTTAAAAGTTTGGAGATGTTTGTTGTAGTGCAGGCACTAGAATTAAAAATAAAGCGAGCCTTATACGGATTTTTATGTAATTTAGGAATCCAGTACATCGTAGGCAGTTTATTTTGCTTATCGCTTACACCAGCCTTGAAAGTAGTGCACCGAGAGATATGTGCGGAAACAACATCATCCTCAGTAGAATGTACTGGAGTATACGAATTGGTGCTGCCGAGTTCCAGAGATAAAACATTGACGTAATGTAGGCGTCAAACAATAATTACATTATTAGCTGCTTTATAGGCAGGAACTAAAACAAATTTATTATGAAATTCCTGAATTCCCGATTTGAGATTACGAAAGGAAAACCTAGGTCTCGGAGGTAGTAAAGAGGGGTTAGCATTATAAAAGTTAAAACGTGTATCTATAATTTTAAGAATAGACTTTTTCCAAGTAGAAAGCGAGGTTGGGTCCGCATGTTCTCTACGACACCATTTTATACTAAAATCTTCAATGGAGTGGGCGATCTGGGCACGACAGGCATTAAAATCAATAGTTGAAGGTAATCTATATTTAGGACCTTTCGAAAACAAATGCCGAATACGTTTATCAACAATATCAAAATTACCAGTGATGACATGACCTGCTGGAGCATAGCAAAATGTTGATGTGTTGCATTCACATTCCTTAGGAGTATTAAGTACTATATCAAGGTCAGAAACTATTTTGTTGTAGTTGAAAATAACATTTCTAATAGGCTTTTTATACTTATAACAAATTGCAGGACTTTCGGAATTTTTGAAATATTTTGGGATAGAATCAACTACATGAGTATCCCGAAATATACTAGGCATGTCAATGAAATCAATACCTTTATTAATATATATTAGTTTTAGAAAATGCCTGACGTGATGAGACTCCTTGTCAATATGGGGTCGGAGAACATGTTGTGTGTAGCTTTGAACTATGGAAGCAGTGTTACACAAGGGATCTGTACGAATGAAAATTTTGTCGGCTTCCTCGTCGATCTTTAGTGAAGAAATAGACTAAGAGGTAAGCCGTTTAAGCATAGAGTGCTTTCCAGACTGTTTAAAAAAAGTATGTAAATCAGCGACAGAAATAATTACACGCGATTTAGGTTTGATGTTACAATTACGCCTAATACCATGAGTACTAGATTTACGCTTTCGAATAGAAAATATAGAAAAAATGTCAATATTAGGATCTTTAGAAATATTTCCTTCTTGATAAATATTGTCATTTAAGCCGAGTGGATAAGGTAAAAGATGTAAATATCAATATATATGATTTAAAATTGCTCCAAAATGGACTTTGAACACATGCCATGAAGATGGGAAAGAAACGTCACAGAGCAGAACAAACATGCATTTGTTTGGAATATTGTTTCAATAAAACATGCAACATACATAAAAGTACAAACCGCTGTCTATCTTGCTATTCTAAAACTTGAAATATTAAATTTGTTAAACAAGTTGTTTGAAGCACATTAAAACAAATTATTCGTCATAAAAATCATTTCTATTAAAAACAAATAAAACAATGATACATGATATAACATTCTGATCAATTCATTATTTCTCGATATAACATGATATTAAACATAATAACATGACAAAACCAAATATAAATTTCCATAAATCCGGATTTCACTCAGGGCCACCAAGAAGTGGCATAGAATGCCATTTTTAATAGAGGAACGTATGCCACAAGAAAGCAGAAATTCATCAACACTGTAAAACAAACAATGAAATAAAATTACTTTTTTTTACTTCAATTTTATAAACATTCGTCGTGTGAGCCGAAGAATACATTTGTGCTCATTTTTTATTGTGTTGCTAGGAAGAATACATACAGAACCGGTGACAATAATATTGTAGAATTTATATTCATCCTTCCCGATAATATCGGCCATCAATTTGTCGGTAGAAAAACAGCTAATATAACTCCTGGCCTCTTGGTTGTCGCTTATAGCTACGTTGAAGGCAATACGCGACCAATATATCAAAACTATAAACTTCCTGACTTTCCGCGATTAAGGAACATATTGTAAAATATTGCGGAAAGAACTCAGGAATCAATCTGTTTTGGTCTATCAAAAACTCTGGAGAAGTTATGGACAAACTACGGTGTAAGCATGTTCATGCATCTTCTCTAACCACCTACGCTTTTCTACTTTGTATACTACACTACTACATAATCTTATCAAAGGAAAATTGCTTCAGCTTATTCAGAAGACATTTGCTAGAGAAGGTACAACTTTTCTAGCTTGTTAATAATGGCTTTCTTTACTAACGCCCCCATTGATAAGTATAATTTGTGGACTTGTACTGATGTTTGTAGAGCCTTATCTTTTCTTCTGGATAACATCTTTATAAGATACGGTAAAACTATTTACCGCCAGGTTGTTGGTATTCCTGTGGGTACTAACTGTGCGCCACTTGTTGCAGATTTGTTTTTGTACTGCTACGAAAGAGATTTTATGTTGAGTTTGTCACCTGCTAGCCAGGGTGAGATTATTGATGCCTTTAATAATACTTCTCGGTATCTTGATGACATACTCAATATTGATAATCCGTTTTTTTGCTCATATGGTTACTGACATTTATCCACCAGAGCTCATGTTGAATAAAGCCAACAGTTCGGATACAGTAGCAGCATTTCTCGATCTTCATCTCTCGATTTCAAATGATTGTATTCATACTAAAATCTATGATAAGAGAGATGATTTCATTTTAACATCGTTAATTATCCACACCTGGATGGAGATGAACCTCGTGCTACCTCATACGGGGTATCTCCCAGCTCATTCGATTTGCTAGAGCGTGTAATGATGTTATAGACTTCAATGATCTAAATCAAGTTATTACAAGTAAACATCTTCAGCATGGTTTTCGTTATCACAAACTACGTAGATCTTTCTCTAAATTCTACCGCCGCAACGAGGGCCTGCTGGAAAAGTACAACACCAACCATAAAACACTTCTGAGACTAGGCATATCACAACCCTCATTTTATGGAGATGTGGTCTATAAACTTCGAAAGTTAAAGGGGTCTGACGGGTTTCCTGACCGCTTTACAAATGTAATCAGGAAGTTCATCAGAAAAGGACATAACCCTTTGGTTTTACAGCGCACTGCATGATTACCTCTACAGTCAGTCATTACGCTTCACTTTTCGCTTGTGACTGGACTACCTCTTGGGACTCTATGATTGCTCCTACTGAAACCCCAACTAAGGGAGGTGGTTGCATGAGCTTTCGTCCCTCGTGTCGTACCCTAGATTGGTTTTCGCTTTAGCTGCAACTACTATGGTTGTTCAGTACGATTCTGGATACATCCTGAGATGCTTATTATTTCGTATGTGGTTCTTTAGTTAGTTTCTCTGGATGTGGACTTTATTGTTAGAGAATTCCTTTTGATGGGATGTAGTTTTGTTTACACTGTCTTGTCTACTTGGGCGCTGAAGACAGGATAATAGCGAGGATTGTGCTCATATAAAATCGATTCAAGCTAACCAGTAGGCATTATTGCCTACTTACCGTTCCAAGTCGGTAACCCTGTCTTCACCACCCTTTCTTTTGTTTTTTGTCTCTTTCATTGTATTATCAAGTCCCTGGTAGCAGTGCAGTGCGGACCTACGATGACATTGCGTTCGGATGCTGTGGTTTCTATAGGACCCTATATCTCATTTTTTCAGCGGCAGCCATTGCCAGGTAAAACCAAGCGTAAACATCCGAGATACACCAATCGCAGTATTTCCGTTGGACTAAAGCATTGACGAACACAGAACGAAAACAATATCGTCATCATCACGGCACAAGAGATCGAGATCGTTTTTTTTTTTTTTTCCTTTTAATCCTTTTCATTTAAGAAACCAGGAAAAACGTTAGGGTCGGGACAAAATGTAGGGTCGGTCGGGAATCTGAAACACGACTGTCTTTTTTCTTGGCCTTAGAAGCTAGAAACTGTATAGATAAGGGAACTTTATTTCACAGTATAACACATATCAGATCGCGGAATTGATATTATAATTTATGCTGGTTAGATTAAATATAGGCTTAAAGACAAAATATCTATGTAATATTATAGTGTTAGAGAAATTAAAAAAATCCCCAAAACAATATAGTAAAGTTGTTCAAGTTGTTATTGTAGATGAAAAAGACCCACATGCCCAACTTTGGCAAACAAAAATATTAGTTTCAAAACGTCTTAAAACTCAATTAGTACGAACAAACGGTTTAAGAATAACTTGATTCGAAAATTACTTTTTTAAAAACATCGTCTGGAGATAAAGACAGAGGCATTATAGTTTCATACAAAATACCTTATTTTACTTTCAAAGACTTATTAATTACAAACATCAATGAAATTAAATAAAGCAGCGGATGAAATTTTAAATATTATTGGAAATTGGCTTCAACTGGGGGGTGGTTGGGAAATCGAATCTATCGATGCACATTATGTAAATCTGGTAAAGTATAAGCCGTTACAAGGTAGGTAGTTCCTGTTTAAAATTACCAAAAGAACTTTGTAATTCTAGAAAAGGTTTGATTAACACAAAAAATAGAAAAAAATGAGTGCTTCAGATGGTGTGACTTAGCTTATAAATTTCTTGTTAAAACACATCCTGAGAAAGTATCAAATTATAAAAAGCATATTGGAGATCTAAATTACACAGGAATTACATTTCCTATACTGCAAAACAGATTTCAAATATAGAATATCAAAATAATATACGTTTTAATATATTTGGGTTTAAAAATAAGCAAGTATATCCTTCGGACATATACAAAGATAAAGGAGAAAATTCTTGTGACATGCGTTTTATTAGTGAGAGAGAAAAAAATCATAATGTATGGATAAAGGATTTTAACAGATTAATGTTTAATCAAACACAGTATGAACATAAAAAATGGTTTTGCAAAACATGCTTGTGTTTACTTATATTGACTATTAATGCTTCCTTGTTGGTTAGGGAATAGTTCATGGAGGGGATTTCTTTATTTACACTGTCCCGTTTAACTGGAATGACAGTAGGGTAAGTATGGGGCTTGGTGCACCCTAGAACCTTTTTGCCACTGACCGTTCCAAGGTGGTAGCCCTTCTGTCAACCTTTTTTGTGTTTGTGATTCATATGCCTTTAGTATTTCTATTGCCATTCTTGTTTGTCTTTTTGCGTCTTTTTGGGTTTACTGTTTTCCGTGAAAGCTACATTTCCTGTTCGACTTTTATGCTTACTTTTACGGTGTATCCCAACAGAAAAAAGTTTTAAAACAACATGAACGTGATTGCCTTTCACTTAACGGTAAACAAGCACTAAACATGCCAGAAAAAAATGAGAATGTTCAGTTTAAAAACTATGATAGACAATTAATGGTGCCCTTTATTATATATGCTGACTTTGAAGCAATAACTGACGACATTTCTTTAGCTCTTGGTAATCCTAAATTATTATACACAGAAGCATATCAAAAGCTTACTGATAGTGGTTACGGGTATAAAGTCGTTTATTGTTATGATGGTACATATTCTAAACCAGTTGTGATGTTTATAAGTTTATAGAAACATGGTAGTAGAAGAAAAATATTATAGGAAAACTATGTTGCAACATTTAAAAAAAAGATTTAACAATGACAGAATCACAAGAAAAAGAATTTAGGATATCTAAAAAAAATGTCATATTTGTAATAAGAATTATGTGAACGGAGACAAGATGGTTAGAGAACATTGTCACATAAGTGGAACGTTTAGAGGAAGTGCTCATGAATCGTCTAATCTTAATTTCAGATTGACTAGAAAAATACCTGTTGTATTTCATAACTTAGGAGGTAATGATTCGCGTTTTATAATGCATCACATTGGAAAGTTTAAAAAGAAATATATGTTATACCAAATAACATGGTAAAGTATATGGCTTTTATGTTAGGAAAATATTTGGTCTTTATTTATAGTTTTCAATTTATGTCTCAATCACTTGATAATTTAGTAAAAACATCCCATCATGTACATATCTGTCACAAGCGTATCCTGGCGAAAAGTTAGAGTTAGTAAAAAGAAAAGTTTTTTATCCTTATGATTACATGTATAGTTTTAAACTCTTTAAAGAAACTAAATTACCGGACAAAGATAGCTTTTATTCTAAGTTAAATGATGAACATATTTCAGATGTAGATTATGATCATGCTAAACAAATATGTAAAGCATTTAATATTAAAGCATAGGAGAATATCATGACCTAAATATTAAAACTGATGTTCTGTTACTTGCAGACGTTTTTGAAAACTTTAGAAAGATGTGTTTTGAGTATTACAAATTAAAGCCTTGCCACTGCTTTAGTAGACCCATATTAGCTTGGGATGCATGATGCATATCTTAGGATGACTGGAGTTCAGCTTGATTTAATAACCGATATTAATCAAATCTTTTCATAGAAAAAGGACTAAGACATGTAAGAGGTGGAATTAGTTATACTTCAAATAGATGTTCAAAGGCTAACAATAAATATTTGAAAAATTATGACGGTGGAAAAAAAAGATTGAACAAGAAAAGTCACAGTTACGTGACAAATGCCCCAACAGTGTCCTTGTTCCAGAAAATGTGGTCTTCAAGTTGAAGGTGTGATTTGGACAAAGTGAATTGAGGGAAATGAAAGTGGAACATTCCTTAACTGACTGACAAAGGAGTTGAGTAGAGTGTAATAGTTTCAGGTCTAGTTTGAAGAGAACAAGAAGAAAGGGCGCGTTTAGGTAGAAAGGAAAACCAAGACTGAACTTCAATGTATGAAAAAGAGTATGATAATGGACCTTTGGAAACGGCCGAGCACGACACATACGAAATATTGCAGTCTCGGTTTGATTGAAACTGTTCATGAGCGGTAGTGAAATATGCTAGCTACCGTTCACGCCCTCTAGCCCCGGGTTGAGCAGAACTCAATATTCATAAAAATCAACAGTACAGATTTTTAACCATCCCGGAGATGGCAAGTATATGGCGGGAGATATAGCAATATTTGTATCTTTATTTCACCCCCTATATCCAGCGGCGTATGGTCCCAGGATCTAATAAAATTGTATGCCCCGAAGAACGAAATTTCGTCCGGACACGAAAGTGGGTACCAGTTTTTGACCTATGAAATGCAAGTGTGACCTTGACCTTTGAGGTACGGACATGGGTTATGCGCGCGACACATCGTCTTGTTATCAGGTTATGGTGATCACTTGTACCAAGTTAATTAAAAATCCATGCAGGGTTATGAAGGAACAGTCCGGACACGAACTGCGGACTGACGGACGGATGGTGCTATTACTATACCGAAAGGGTTTCGGTTTCGGGGGCATAAAAAGGAAAACCAAACTATATTGCTGAGTGTAATCTTAATTATCCTGAAAACCTGCATGACTCGCACATTGACTACCCTCTTTCTCCTGAGAAATTAAATATAAAAGATGAGTGGTTGTCAGATTATTGTAAGACTTTAAAGGAAACCTTAATTTAGGATCTAGTAAAGTTAACAAACTTGTCACAACACTAAAGTATAAAACGAAATATGTTTTGCATTACAGAAACTTGAAAATGTATGAAAAATTGGGATTAAAGGTAACACAAATACATAGAATTCTACAGTTTGATGTATCAGAGTTGCTAAAAGTATACATATACTTTAACACTGCTAAAAGAACTGTCGGTAAAAATGCTTTTGAAAAATATTTCTTTAAACTAATGAACAATTCAGTTTTTGGAAAGACTATGGAAAATTTGAGAAAGAGAGTTAACGTTAAACTGGAGATGGTTCCTTTAAAATATGCAGCAGGGCTTCATTTATTTCTTGTAAAATATTAAATGAAAGAAAAATATTTTAAATCGTCCTGGTTTTGTCATGTTTGTTGATATGTGTATTTTAGACTTGTCAAAATAATTGATGTATGATTTCCGTTACAACTACATTACAAATAATTTTGGTAAGAAATTTACATTTTTGTTTACTAATGCTGATTCTTTGTGCTATGAAATTAAAACAAAAGATGTGTATGCAGATCTTTATAAGGATAACGATTTTTTGATAATAGTGAGTATGATCCGAAGAATAGATTTCATTTCAACGACAATAAAAAGGTTACTGGTAAAATAAAAGATGAAACTTGTGGAATACCCTTTGTTGAATTTGTTGGACTACGAAGTAAACTATATTCATACATATTAGATAATGAGATTGGTACAAAGACATGTAAGGGTATTAAAAAGGATGTTGTTAAAAAATATGTAACGCCCAATAACTATAAGAAAGTTTTACTTACAGCAACAGAAAATTATAACAAAATGAAAGTTATAGATCAAAACAACATGAACTAAACAGTTATGTAATAAACAAGACAATTCAGCTTATGATGATAAGAGGTAAATATTAGATAATGGGCAAGATACACCAAGTAAATTCCGTGATAGAATATGATATGTATAGTGATGATGACGACAAATGTCCGGTTACGTCTGACTTCGTTTACTGATTTCAAATGTTTTGATTATTAGTTATTTACAAAAGGTGACGGTGGATTAAAATATTATTTTTATCGAATTGATAAACCAGATTGGTGAATAGTATAGATAATATCGGTATAAGGGGAGTTTTCCCGAGCGGTGTTTAAAACAATTAATTTACAATGTGTTAAAGTCTTCCAACGGCAAGCATATCATCGTTAATTAAACTGACTGTAAGATGTTTTTATCAGGGTTTTTTAACGATGGTGTGCTTGGGTTGAGGGCCGTGGTTTTCACATTTTAAATGCGTAGATGTTGAGGCCCCGCGTTGGGAAATTGTCTTGGTACCGCTACTATCTATACTACTTATCACAACATTGATTTTTAAATATATTGACCGCTATTTATCGAAGCCGTATATTGGAAAATACATGTCTGAAACGTCACGTAATACAGTCGGAAACATAATATCGACCGAAGCCTCAGGTTGACCGTTTTTAACTTTCACCTACAGTGGAAAGCAATATTTATATAATATACATTTAGTTGCCGCTGACTGTCTTTGAGTAACATTTAATGGCGGTGATATGAGTTATGTCTTGTTTTTATAGGTATTATTATACAATATCCTCAAATTAATGGATTTTTTGACGACTAGACAGCTTTAGGGCAATAATAATGAGATTTCTTAAAGTCTGTCAGAATGTTTTTTTCTTTTATTCATGATGTACTTCGGAAAGTGTTTGCGTTATAACGAATAGGATCGTGTTACGACTTAAAATGACTTTCTTTCAAAATCCATGCGTAAGCAATGTCAGAAAATAAAGCACACCATCGGGCATTGCTATTTTAAGCTTTAGTAAAGGCATTTACATTGTATAAAACGTCAAGGTTTACTGTGTTTTGTAAATCCAATATAGTATGGGATCTTGTTTAACAAACAATAGTTGAATGACATTGAAGCTTTACTGGTAGATGTTTATAGCTATATCAGCCTTGGAAACTTCTGAGGCTTTATGGATATAGGACCAGCACTATATGTAAACAAAGATGGCTGCTGGCGGCCATGTTTGATATAAAATCAGGTCAGTCATATTAGTAAAGGTTCCACATCAATACCTCTTATGGTTTTTGAGTTAGTATTGGCCACATAGATTTAAAATATATTTATAGCTATGGCTGCCATCTTCAATTACCGGCCGATCTGGATTTTGCTTAGGACCAACTAGACATCAGGAGCAACTTTCCTGTAAAGTTTCATGCACATCTATCAAGTAAATTCAGAGGAGTAATAGCCATACGTTATTCCAGTATATTTATATGTAAACAAAGATGGCCTCAGCTGGCCATGTTAGTTATTGAATTGAAATGCATTTTGTTTAGGACTACCTGCTAGTAATATTAATAAGGTTCCAAATCAATACCACTTATGGTTTTTAAACGTGGTCTCCACAAACTTGTATTTTTAAAATCTAGTTTTAGCTGCGGCAGCCATCTGAAACTTTTGGGAAACCTGACATTTTACGTAGTACCAGCTAGACATCAAGAACAACATTACTGTAAAGTTTCATGACAAATTATTAAGTAGTTCCTGAGGAGTAGTCGCCGCAGGTATTTCCTATATAACTCTATGTAATCAAAGACGGCCGCTGGCAGCCATGTTTATCATCGAATTGAAATCAATTTAGGTTAAGTCCAACTACATGTCATGCCAGTCATTTTAATGAAGTTTCAAATCAATACCACTTATGTTTTTTTGAAAAGTAGACGTCACAAACTTATATTTTAAAATATATTTTAAAATCTATTTTAGCCGTGGCAGTCTTCTTGTCTTTCCGGTCGAACTGAATTTATACTAGGATCAATTAGACATCACGAGCCACATAATACATCATTTTGGCATGCTAATCATTTCAGAAAAATCTCATATCAATATCGCTTATAGTTTTCAAGAAGTACTCACTACAAACTTGTTTTTTGTAGCTTTTGGTGACATCTTGTTTGCTAGGATCAACTAGACATCATGGGCAACATTTCTGTAAAGTTTCATTAAACTCCATTCAGTATTGTCAGAGGAGTAGTCGCTACAAAGAAAAGTTTATGGGCGGACGGACGGACGAACCGACAGACGGACTACGGACAAAGCTTCACGGCATAAGCACAGCTGATCTTTAATATGTAGAGCTAAAACAATGCTGCAGTAGGCAGCTAAAAGCCATTTCATTTGTTCATACACATATGTTATCAACTGTTTACTTAAATGGACATGTTCGTGAACAATTTCTTTGAATCGAAAACAATTGGAACGTGGATTACTTTAATGCATGTGTATGTGTTTTACTATATAATATTCTTGTTGTTTTTGTTGTTGTTGTTGTTGTTGTTGTTGCTGTTGTTGTCGTCGATCATGATTTATTTCCGCATTTTATGGTGTAAAAATTATAAAAATGGTTAAATTAAAATCTTCTATATAATTATATAATGTAGCAATACGAAGACTAGGGGCGATATGTATATCAGACAAACAATGTAGCAATAAGTAGGCTATTTACGATCTGTATCTCAGACATACAATGTAGCACATAAGCAGACTATGGGCGGTCTGTATATCAGCCATGCAATGTAGCAATAACAAGACAATGGCCGATCTGTATATCAGACAAACAATGTAGCAATGAGCAGACTATGGGCGATCTGTATATCAGACGAACAATGTAGCAATAAGAAGACAATGGTTGATCTGTATAACAGAGATATAATGTAGCAATAAGAAGCCTTTGTGAGATATGTATATCAGACATACAATGTAGCAATAAGAAGACAATTGGCGGCCTGTTTATCAGACATATAATGTAGCATAAGAATACTATGGGCGATCTGTATATCAGACAAACAATGTAGCAATAAAAAGACTATGGGCGATCTGTATATCTGACATACAATGTAGCAATAAGAATACAATGGGCGATCTGTATATCAGACAAACAATGTAGCAATAATTAGGCTATTTACGATATGTATATCTGATATACAATGTAGCAATAAGAAAACTATGAGCGATCTGTATAACAGACATACAATGTAGCAACTATGGGAGATATGTATATCAGACATACAATTTAGCACTAAGACGAATATGGGCGATCTGTTTATCAGATATGCAATGTAGCAATAAGAAGACTATGGGCGATCTGTATATCAGACATACAATGTAGCAATAAGACGACAACGGGCGATCTGTATATCAGACATACAATTTACGAGGGGCGTTCTTTATATAATGCAACTATGGTCCTAAAATTTAATTATGGTCCATTGTTGTAGTTATTGATACGGATTATGTTAAAATGAACATTCCCCCATTAATTTATCAAGTTTCAGATACTTCCATCCAATAAAAAATGTGTTTTAAGGGCATTTTTGTAAGACATGTAAATGATACTGAACACGCCAAAAACGGAATGTTGTCAGTGCGACAAAATGTAGCTTAAATTTTATCATAAAAAAGCAAAGAGCCACTTCAGGCTTTAACATTTTTGGAGCGGTTTAACTAAAATTGTTGATTTTATATTAAATCTTTAGAGTAGCCTTTCAATTCTTACCTATGTATTTAAAACCATTTTCCGTCATATCTTCAAACTGATTTTGACTATAATTTTTATTGGAATTTGATATTTTCATGACTTTTATATTTGCAAGAAAACGGCATTTCTTGCCTTGGACTATATCGATGTTTTGTATTGGAAACATCGTTTACGTAATGTTTACACATACTTCTAGTTACAACAAAAGTTTCAATACACTACTTTGCTACAAAATGCATTTTTTATGAATCCAACAATACGACCTATGCAAATTCATTAAACTTTTTTTCTGCCGCTTTTTAAGGCAGTGTATATGAATATGTCCCAAACATAGGATCGTCATAGACTTATATCTTCACGGATTTTAATACATTTTCAGAAAGAGTCAATCAATGTTCATTCTATCAGATCATTTTCAAATTTCGTGTGTAAACCTCAAACAACGTGAATACGACGAGTTGCATTATATAATTAAATTTCCTCGTAGCACTAAGAAGATTATGGGCGATATGTATATCAGACATACAATGTAGCAAAAAGAAGACAATGGGCGATCTGTATATCAGACATACAAATTAGCAATTAGACGAATATGGGCGATTTGTATATCAGGTATACAATGTAGCAATACGAAGACAATGGGCGATCTGTATATCAGACATACAATTTAGCAATCATACGAATATGGGCGATCTGTATGTCAGACATAAAATGTAGCAATAAGACGACTACGGGCGATCTGTATATCAGACATACAATTTAGCAATCACACGAATATGGGCGATCTGTATATCAGAAATGGAATGTAGAAAAAGGAAGACTATGGGCGATATGTATATCAGACATACAATGTAGCAAAAAGAAGACTATAAACGATATGTATAACAGACATACTATGTAGCAACTATGGGAGATCTGTATATCAAACATACAATTTAGCAATAAGACGACTATGGGAGATCTGTAGATCAGACATACAATTTAGCAATAAGACGACTATGGGCGATCTATGTAGCAATTAGAAGGCTATAGTCGTACTGTATAAGACACATTCAATTAGCAATAAGAGGAGCATAGGCGATATGTATATCAGTAGTACAGTGTAGCAATAGGAAGACTATGAGAGATCTGTATATCTAAGTAGCAATAAGAGGAATGTGGGGAGAATCTGTATATCAGACATACAATATAGCAACAAAAAGACTATGGGGGATCTGTATATAAGATATATAATGTAGCAATAAGAAACCTATTGAAATCTGTATATCAGACATACAATGAAGCAATCAGAAGACTATGGGAAATCTGTATATAAGACATACAGCGTAACAACAAGTAGACTATGGGGGATCTGTATATCAGACATAATGATACAGTGTAGCAATGAGAAGACTATGGGCGATCTGTATATCAGACATGATGATACAATGTAACAATGAGAAGACTATGGGAAATCTGTATACCAAACATACAATGTAGCAATACGAAGCCTATGGGCGATCTGTATATCAGACATACAATGTAGCAATAAGACGACAACGGGCGATCTGTATATCAGACATACAATTTACGAGGGGCGTTCTTTATATAATGCAACTATGGTCCTAAAATTTAATTATGGTCCATTGTTGTAGTTATTGATACGGATTATGTTAAAATGAACATTCCCCCATTAATTTATCAAGTTTCAGATACTTCCATCCAATAAAAAATGTGTTTTAAGGGCATTTTTGTAAGACATGTAAATGATACTGAACACGCCAAAAACGGAATGTTGTCAGTGCGACAAAATGTAGCTTAAATTTTATCATAAAAAAGCAAAGAGCCACTTCAGGCTTTAACATTTTTGGAGCGGTTTAACTAAAATTGTTGATTTTATATTAAATCTTTAGAGTAGCCTTTCAATTCTTACCTATGTATTTAAAACCATTTTCCGTCATATCTTCAAACTGATTTTGACTATAATTTTTATTGGAATTTGATATTTTCATGACTTTTATATTTGCAAGAAAACGGCATTTCTTGCCTTGGACTATATCGATGTTTTGTATTGGAAACATCGTTTACGTAATGTTTACACATACTTCTAGTTACAACAAAAGTTTCAATACACTACTTTGCTACAAAATGCATTTTTTATGAATCCAACAATACGACCTATGCAAATTCATTAAACTTTTTTTCTGCCGCTTTTTAAGGCAGTGTATATGAATATGTCCCAAACATAGGATCGTCATAGACTTATATCTTCACGGATTTTAATACATTTTCAGAAAGAGTCAATCAATGTTCATTCTATCAGATCATTTTCAAATTTCGTGTGTAAACCTCAAACAACGTGAATACGACGAGTTGCATTATATAATTAAATTTCCTCGTAGCACTAAGAAGATTATGGGCGATATGTATATCAGACATACAATGTAGCAAAAAGAAGACAATGGGCGATCTGTATATCAGACATACAAATTAGCAATTAGACGAATATGGGCGATTTGTATATCAGGTATACAATGTAGCAATACGAAGACAATGGGCGATCTGTATATCAGACATACAATTTAGCAATCATACGAATATGGGCGATCTGTATGTCAGACATAAAATGTAGCAATAAGACGACTACGGGCGATCTGTATATCAGACATACAATTTAGCAATCACACGAATATGGGCGATCTGTATATCAGAAATGGAATGTAGAAAAAGGAAGACTATGGGCGATATGTATATCAGACATACAATGTAGCAAAAAGAAGACTATAAACGATATGTATAACAGACATACTATGTAGCAACTATGGGAGATCTGTATATCAAACATACAATTTAGCAATAAGACGACTATGGGAGATCTGTAGATCAGACATACAATTTAGCAATAAGACGACTATGGGCGATCTATGTAGCAATTAGAAGGCTATAGTCGTACTGTATAAGACACATTCAATTAGCAATAAGAGGAGCATAGGCGATATGTATATCAGTAGTACAGTGTAGCAATAGGAAGACTATGAGAGATCTGTATATCTAAGTAGCAATAAGAGGAATGTGGGGAGAATCTGTATATCAGACATACAATATAGCAACAAAAAGACTATGGGGGATCTGTATATAAGATATATAATGTAGCAATAAGAAACCTATTGAAATCTGTATATCAGACATACAATGAAGCAATCAGAAGACTATGGGAAATCTGTATATAAGACATACAGCGTAACAACAAGTAGACTATGGGGGATCTGTATATCAGACATAATGATACAGTGTAGCAATGAGAAGACTATGGGCGATCTGTATATCAGACATGATGATACAATGTAACAATGAGAAGACTATGGGAAATCTGTATACCAAACATACAATGTAGCAATACGAAGCCTATGGACGATCTGTATCACGGAAATACCTTGTAGCAATAAGAAGACAATGGGCGATCAGTATATCAGACATGCATCATAGCAATAAGAAGACTATGAGAGATCAGTATCACAGAAATACCATGTAGTAATAAGAAGACTACGGGAAATCTGTATATCAGGCATACAATGTAACAATAAGAAGACTATTGGCGATCTGTAAATCAGACGAACAATGTAGCAATAAGAAGGCCAATGGCGATATGTATATCAGACATACATTGTAGTACTAAGAAGACTATTTCCGATATGTATAACAGACACAAAATGTAGCAATAAAAAGACTATGGGCAATCTGTAAATCAGACATACAATGTAGCAATAAGAAGACTATGGGCTATCTGTATTTCAGACATACTATGTAGCAATACGAATACTATGGGGGATCTGTATATCAGACATACAATGAAGCAATAAGTCGACCATTGGCGATTTGTATATCAGACAATAATTGTAGCAATAAGCAAACAATGGGTGATGTGTATAACAGATATACAATGCAGCAATACGAAAACTATGTGCGATCTATATCACAGAAATACCATGTAGCAATAAGAAGACTACGTGGGAAATGTATAGCAGGCATACAATATAGCAATCAAAAGACTATTGGAAATCTGTATATCATACGAACAATATAGCAATATGAAGACTATGGGCGATCTGTATAACAGACATTATGATACAATGTGGCAATAAGAATACTATGGGAAATCCGTAGATCTGTATATCAAACATACAATGTAGCAATACGAAGCCTATGGGCGATCATTATCACAGAAATAGCATGTAGCAATAAGAAGACTATAGGGGATCTTTATAGCAGGCATACAATGTAGCAATCAGTAGACAATGGGGGATCTGTAAATAAGACATACAATGTAGCAATCAGAAGACCATGTGGGATTTGTATAACAGACATACACTGTAGCAATTAGAAAACAATTGGCGATCAGTATATCAGTCATACAATGTAGCAATAAGAAGACAATGTTCGATCTGTATATCAGACGTACAGTGTAGCAATAGGATATCTGTATATCAGACGTACAGTGTAGCAATAGGAAGACTATGGGAGATCTCTATATCGGACATACAGTGTAGCAATAAGAAGACAATTTGAAATCTGTATATCAGACATACAGTGTAGCAATAGGTAGACTATGGGAGATCGGTATATTAGACATACAAAGTAGCAATAAGTAGACCTTGGGCGACCTATATATCAGACAAACAATGTACCAATAAGAAGACAATGATCTATCTGTTTATCAGACATGAAACATAGAAATAGGAAGCCTATGGGCGATCAGTATCACAGACATGCCATGTAGTAATAAGAAGACACTACGGAGAATTTGTATAGCAGGCATATAACGTAACAATAAGAAGACTACGGGTGATCTGTATATCCGACGAACAATGTAGCCATAAGAACACTATGATTAATCTGTATAACAGACATACAATGTAGCAATACGAAGACAACGTGAGATCTGTATAGCAGACATACCCATGTAGCGATAAAGAGACTAAGGGCGATATGTATATAAGACGTACAAGGTAGCAATAAGAAGACTATGGGCGATCTGTATATCAGACATACAATGTAGCAATAAGACAACTATGGGCGATCTGTATAACAGAAATACAGTGTACCAATACAAATACTATAATTGAATTGTATATCAGACAATGTAGCAATAAGAAGACTATGGCCGATCTGTATAACAGACAAACAATGTAGCAACCAGAAGACTATGGGCGATCTGTATAACAGAAATACAATGTAGCAATACGAAGATCAATGGCAATCTGTATATCAGACATACAATGTACCAATAAAAAGACCACGAGCGATCTGTATATCAGACAGGCAATGTAGCAATAATAAGACCGTCGGTGAACTATATAACAGACACACAATGTAGCAATAAGAAAACTATGGGCGATATGTATATCAGACATACAATGTAGCAATAAGAAGACCATGGGCGATCTGTATATCAGACAAAAAATGTAGCAATAAGAAGACAATGGGCGATCTGTATATCAGACAAACAATGTAGCAATAAGAAGACTATGGGCGATCTGTATCACGGAAATACAATACAGCAATAAGAAGACTAAGGGCTATCTATATAGCAGACACATATTGTAGAAATAAGAAGACCATGTCTGATCTGTATATCATACAAACAATGTAGCAATAAGAAGACTATGGCGAACTATATCACAGAAATAGAATGTAGCAATAAAGATGACTATGAGCGATCTGTATGACAGACTATCAATCTGGCAATAAAAGGACTATTGGCGATCTGTATATCATACATACAATGTAGCAATAAGAAGACTATGGGCGATCTGTATAACAGACATACAATGTAGCAATAAGAAGACCATGGGTGATCTGTATATCAGACAAACAATGTAGCAATAAGAAGACTATGGGCGATCTGTATAACAGACATACAATGTACAAATAAAAATACTATAAGTGAATTGTATATCAGACAATGTTACAATAAGACGACTATGAGCGATCTGTATACAGACATATAATTTTCCAATAAAAGGACTATTGGCGATCTGTATATCATACATACAATGTAGCAATAAGAAGACTATGGGCGATCTGCATAACAGACATACAATGTAGCAATAAGAAGAGCATGGGAGATCTGTATATCAGACAAACAATGTAGCAATAAGAAGACTATGGGCGATCTGTATAACAGACATACAATGTACAAATAAAAATACTATAAGTGAATTGTATATCAGACAATGTAGCAATAAGACGACTATTGGCGATCTGTATATCAGTCATACAAAGTAGCAATCAGAAAAATGTTGGCGATCTGTATATCAGACACAGAATGTAGCAATAAGAAGACCATTGGCGACATACATTGTAGGAATAAGAAGACCATTGGCGACATACATTGTAGGAATAAGAATACTATGGGCGATATTTATTACAGACAGAAAATGTAGCAATAAGAAGACTATGGGCGATATGTATATCAGCCATACAATGTAGCAATTAGAAAACAATGTGCAATCAGTATATCAGATTTACATTGTAGCAATAAGAAGACAATGGACGATCTGTATATCAGACGTACAGCGTAGCAATAGGAAGACTATGGCATATCTGTATTTCAGACATGCAATGTAGCAATAAGAAGACTATGGGGGATCTATCTAACAGACATACAATGTACAAATTAAAATACTATAAGTGAATTGTATATCAGAAAATGTAGCAATAAGAAGAATATGGGCGATCGTTATATCAAATGTACAATGTAGCAATAATAATACTATGGGCGTTGTGTATATCAGACAAACAATGCAGCAATAAGAAGACTTTGGGCGATCTGTATCACAGAAATACAATGTAGCAATAAGAAAACTATGGGCAATCTGTATAAAAGACATACAATATAGCAATAAGAAGACCATGGGCGATCTGTATATTAGACAAACAATGTAGCAATAAGAAGGCAATGGACGATCTGTATATCAGACAAACAATGTAGCAATAAGAAGACTATGGGCGATCTGTTTCACAGAAAAACATTGTAGTAATAAGAAAGACTATGGGCGATCTGTATAACAGACATACAATGTAGCAATAAGAAGACCATGGGCGATCTGTATATCGGACAAACAATGTAGCAATAATACTACTATGGTCGTTGTGTATAACAGGCATTCGATGTAGCAGTAAGACGATTATGGGAGATCTGTATATCAGACATACAATTTAGCAATAATAATAATAATATCTGTTGCAAATTGGGACTGAAGGTCCTAATGTTTTCTATTATGAAGAAAACAAAAAATGGACGAACACAAATAAATAAAACAAAAAGGAATTGGACGAATATCTTGAAATGTAAGGGAATAAATCTATAAATTTTAGACATTTTCTTAAAATTATTTTGATTACTATTCTTAAAACTTACAAAGTGCATATTTTTTACGCCATTGTAGTAATTAAACTATTGAAGAAAAAAAAGTATGCCAATTAACAGGACCGAAAGAAGTGATATTTCGACTCTCGTTTGAGAATAGAGCAATTCATAAATAAAAGTATTTTTTAAGAAAACAGAATACATCGTTTTTATTGGCCGAATGTTGACGCATGTTAACATTCTGAATCTAGCATACATGCTACAACTTACTCGCCTGTATTCACATCATGTTACAAAACAGGGAAGTCTATGCTTTCTACAAGTACATTTTAAAGTGTATAAGTATATTTCGCAAGACTTGATAGCATTCGGAAGTCACAAAGGAACATATAGGTCATCTGTTATAACAGGCCGTATAACAAAGTTTTGGCGTCCGCGGCCGCGTGGTTAATTAGATTCTTTGACTTGAAATCATTTGCCCCTCGACGCAGTGGGTTCTATTCCTCATGGACCTAGGAATATTTATGTGAGGAAGCTATCCGTTCAAGAACATTTTCCGGAGCGGCACCTAGGGTCTTCCTTCACCAATGGAAGCTTGAAAAAGTGGCCATTGTACCTTATCTGTTGGTGCGATTATAAAATAAAATAAAATTCAATTCAATACAACAAAGTCCAAAGTGTCCCATCCCTATTCTGAGGGTATGCTAGCCTTTTTCAAACCTATTTGCAACAGTGCCTATTTATCTACCCTGTGTTAAGCACTTGCATCAAGTGTAACACTCGTTAACTGATGTTATTTAAGAACTATTGGTCCGCCATCTTTATAAAAACAAAATATCCAAACTGAATGTCTGAAATGTTCAACTAAACATGTACTTTAGGCATGATAAGTGTCATTCATGAAGAACATGACAGTAATTAAACACTATTGATGTTAAAATAATATCAGAAAGAATACTTGTATGGCTGAATTTGTGCCCTTTATAATTGAAAAGTTTGCTGCAATCTTACACAAAGTTCGTTTGGCTTTTATGTGAAATAAATTGTTCCATATAAAAGCTCATTCATCCAGCGAGAACAGACGAGACATCTCAGTTTTAAATAAAATAAGCCATGTTATCCCTTCATCCAAATTTCAAAGTAAGCCATTGTAAAAAAGCAAACATATTATTTCAATGAAATATGGTTTCAAAACAGTCCCGATGCATATTATGGTGACATTGACGGACTTTCTGTGTCAACATATTATATAACCGACAACTATATTTGTGGATGTGTCAAAACCATTGCAAAACCAAACCAATTGATAATTAGGAATGTGTATTTTTAAAAACAAAATGTCCAAAACAATTAACAATATTTAAATCTGTTCAATTGAACTGTTCACCTGAATGTTCACTATACCAAATGTTTCAATTTACAATGTTAGTGCACGCTTTTATGTGTATCATGTGTGTATTGAAGGCATATGGTATATAAAAAAAATCTTCTTCTTATTTAACAATGGTGTACAGTTTACAATTATGGCTATACACATACTCAGTGTGATGGTGAATTTAACAATAGGTTTTACTGTATATACTTGAATGACGGATTCAAGACTGATAATAACATACTAGACATTTGCGTATGTTAAAAAAATAAACTAGAAGGGTATTCTACGGAACACTTTTGTTATCTAAGGTGAATGTACACTAAATCAAATAGCGAAGTTAAGAGTAGCTAACAATCGACTGAATAGTTTTATACGAAACGTACAGTATATCACATAATTATCATAAAAATCATATAAAAACCTAAAATACTAAAAAAATCTGACTGAACATATATAGTGCACCTAGTAGGAAATATAACACAACAATAGCACACTATGTTTTATATATAACTTGCAATATATTACTTTGATTACATAGTCTAGGTTGTGCTAGCCATTAAAAATTAAAGATATATATATATAAAGTTGTTGTGTGCAACTTTTGTTTAAATAACCTGTGACAGTCTTGTAAATAAAATGCTGAATTTTAATTCCTGTTGGATTTACTCTGAAGTGCACTATTAACACTACTTTGTTCATATTAGTATATATCTCTATGCTTTAGTAAATTTCAAGGATCGAACTATGTTAACATGACGTTCCTATAACCAGTTTGAATGCCAACAAAAGCAATTGGTAATCCATGGTAATAAGTATGATTATGTTGGTGTATTATATATATGTCTTTTTTGCTACTGATCGACAAGCGGTCGAACACATGCTACTTATCTTCCGTGACAAATTTAGTAAGAACAACGTAACTTATTTGTTCGATCGACTTAATGGCGCTTAATAGTAAGGCGAGGCGATTGTAAACTGTCTGACAATGTAAATGCCTTATTAACGTTGTTATATTGTCTGTCTGAATCCTGACGCTTTAAGACCTCGAATGTTTGCAAAATATTGCAGTCAACTCATAAACACTATAACCAGGACTTACGCGATGGTAAACAGTCATTTATGTCATGTGGGTAGTGCAGTTCAGACTTTGGAAAAGGCATTTTATCAGTTGACTTATAAAAGAACCTGACACAACTTACTGTAATAAATCCTAAAAATAAGTATAAAAGTCGAACAGGACCGTTACACGGTAGACATACTAATTCCCAAGATATACTCGCTAGAATACAAACGGTAGTTCCCCGATGTTAATAGTAACTTTGAACCGTGTTTTAAAAACACAAAGTTTGGCTAATGAAGTAGAACGGTATTTGATTATATGTAGCAGATACGATCAACGATGATACCTTTTGCAAACACATCATTCAAATCAACTAGATAGAACTCCAGATTTTGAGACAACGTCTTTCTAACTCTCGGTCGTTGACGTCAGGCAATCTAGTTTTCCAGCATTCTTTGCACACGGTTCATTTAACGGCATTTATATTACTATCTTCCATAAAATAAGAAGAAGATAATTGAGTCTCAAAACAAACCGCTAGAGACATAGACAGGGAATTTGAATAATTTCCCACTTCGCATTATTCCTAATGATTCTCATAACTTCTTTTACGTCCTTGAAAGATTTGCACTGGAAATAATAATTTAACATACCAGATTTATTCATGTGCAATGTTTGTTAAGAAGTCGTCCGATGACTCCCTAATGTTCAACAAACTCAATGGAAGGAAGCCGACATGATAAATGACGTACTTTTATTTAAAAAATTCTAGTTTCTATTTTTCAGAATTTCTTCATGCTCAAATTGTGTTTCCCTATAACACTAACACATTCGTTCGTCTTATTGTTCCTCTTTAAAGTCTGAACCAAGCACGAAAACTGCATACTTTTGTTTAACCTTTAATTTGATCACAGTATACTGTCTATTTACCATACATAAACGTGTTATCTCATATTCAAACTGTGTCTTCTTAATGACTAGTCCGGAACATTGCATGAGCTTGAATTAACAGAACAGACTTTATTTACATCTCAGGCATATATATATGAAGTAAAAAGAAAATGTAACAAAATCACAAATAATATATTACAGTGTGTAACCAAAGACAAGAAAATTGTTCATTTAGTACATTTCATTGTTGGGGGAAACACATGCTATATTTTGACCGATATATTTAGCTTATAGATATATATACTACCCAAAATTTGCTAAGGATCACTTTTTTGCTGTCTAAATTTCTTCCTGAAATAAATAGCATTACTTCTATTTTACATGAAATTATTTAGGGCAGTGTATGGTCATGTGATCTCATGACTTGATTCAAATTGTGGAATTGTTGAAGTATCAATGTAATAATATCGGTATTGTTAACTGATTTCTAATACAATTATATGGAAGAATAAAAGTGGTCCTTAGCAAAGTTTGAGTAGTATATATGCCCATTGTAGGGCATAAGGGATTTAAAAAAGCGAAACAAAAAATCTTTATACACAAGGTTTCAACATAAGCATAATACCCTGGCTTTTGTGTGCGATATACCGCTAATTAAATTACATACACACGTGTATTGCCATCGCATAATCTGGAGCCATGTAATTGAACTGGACACGAGCATCCGGGTGACGTTTAATAGGTGCACGACAAACTTTAATAGATTGTACATACTAAAATCAAGTCGCATGCAATTTAGGAGATATGGACTATCCAACCTATTGACACTCACAAAACAGCTGAACAAATACCCGACCATGGATATGAAATTGTTAGGTTTCAGACATATTTAGAATAACGGTGTGCGCGTATAATAGCAAAGTGCGGCATCTTCTCATTAAACGGTACCCGTCTGAACCTCAATACAACCAGTTACATTTGAGAAGTTACAATGTATATGCTATGGTTAACTGTCTGAAGTCATGTTCGAGACTATTTGGGGGTTAATTATTGTTTTTTAGCACGTGCGAATTACATTTGTTGACCCACATGAAATGGTCACATATCGACCCTCTGGTCTTAAAGTTAATATATTTTACAAACTACATAAATAATTTGTGTCATTACTTCTTACTAAATATCAAAATAACAGTCGAATAGGAAATGTATCATTCACGAACCAGTCAACCAAAACCACTGGGCAAACTTGCATAAGACTTCACAGGAACGATTTTTGGGTGTTATCTCTCAAGGTTATGCAAAATCTGGCAATCCACCCAGAACTTTGGTTGTCATGCCAAGAGAAGGAAAATATAGGAAGGTAGGCTATAGTCCTGCAGTTTTTTATTCCAGAAAAGTCCATAATAAATCCTTACTAAAAGCATAATAATGCTTGAGCGACCTTCTACCAAGACTGTTCAATTCGATCTGTCCAAAAACTGGCTATATCGAAAAAAATGTTTAAAATAATACATTTCTCGTGTAAAGCCACTAGCGATATTAGAAAATAATTATATATAAATGGTGTTTTTGTGACCCTCTACCAAAATGTGTTAAACCGTTTCCTATACTGCCATTTAGAAAATCTTTGAAAATATATTAAAACATCTTCTCGTCTAAAATCACTGGCCAGATTTAAAAATAAATTCACATAAATGGTATCTGGGTGTCTATTATCCAGTAGTGCGATCACATGCCCTCTTGGGCCTCTTGTTTTAAAGGTTTACATAGGTAAAAGGTAATATAGTGAAAACTATACATTTTAACCTTAATTAGTTTTTATCATTGGAAAAGAAACGTACAAGTAGCATAAATATTCCTGTTTCTTAATTTACATTTAAATGAGTCAGTCGATCTAAATATAGTATTTTCATTATCATTATGATGAGTCATTTGTTTCAAAGGATTCTTTTCTTTGAGTATTGTACAATGTATTGCCTGTTTCTAAATTTGAAATTTCACACGAATAAGAATTACCCTGTGACTTTTAATGTTGTCAAACTAATGCAATAACGCAAATAATGCACGCTACCCTCGCCTGATATTCTTATAAGGTGAAAATAAGTAAAGTTTGCGAACAAAAACAACTTTAGAAACCTCTGAAAATGGACCAGTCATAGATCATGTGGTATAGTCACACTCACCATAGGGATAACGCATTGTAAATGTCAGTGGCAATAATGTCGTGTGGGGTTGCTTTCAAGGCATCCACTTTTCAGTATTTATTGACATTCACCCTTGCGTTTGTTTAGTGCTGTGTGGCGGCCGTAAAATGTCGGCCGACTAAAAATCAGTAGTGTTATTACTTATTGGTCCTTTGAGATCATCAAGCCCAATATCGCTTAAGCCGGTGCTACTTGTAAGTCGCGTGAAAGGTGTTGTACATTACATTACCTCGCCTGAACAGACTCAATAAAACCGAGTCTGCTAATTGTATCTCTTGTTTGTGTTTGTTGCTTTTAAGGGATCCATTTTTCAGTATTTATTGACATTCACACCAGCGTTTAGTGCTGTGTGGCGGCCGTACAATGTCTCCCGACTACAAATCAGTAGTGGGATCATCAAGCCCATTATTTTGGCTTTAAAATCGAATATCGCTTGAGCCGGTGCTAGGAGGCGTGAGAGGCGTGAGAGGTGTTGCATTTTACATTACCCCTCATGGACAGACTCAATAAAACCGATTCCGCTGCTTTTATCTCTTGTTTGTGTTCTTCCAAGGGATTCACTTTTCAGTATTTATTGTATTTTAATGCGCACCGACACAAAAATGTTATAAAGCGCTAAAAGGTAACAACATTTCTAGACCAAATCAAAAAACAAACGTGAATACTCGACATAAAACCTTATCTCCACCAGTTACGGTTTATATTATAAATACTATATTAAATGAGCACATGGCATCCTGGATGTCTTTAAAACTCGCGGCGTCCCGTTAGTTTTTCTACATAACTTGCATTGTTGTTGTCATTAATATTAATTACCAGAATAGTTCAAAAGCAAATTGTGTGTGCGTATTACTAACTGTTGATAATATTGCACCAATACTATATTTAAACATATGGCAGAATAGGGAAGAACGTTGAAAAATCAAATTTAATTATATGCAAGCCGTTTTAAGTCAAAATGATACGTCCTCGAGTGGAAGAAATGTGTTCGGATTGTTTTTAAGTATAAATCATCACCTTGACCCTTCATGCACAATATGACCTATTTATGTGTCGACGTGCCGTAAAAAAACATTCATTCATTTGACCTTTCATAAATTCAAATATCTACTAGATAAAGGTATTTTTGAAATTCATCAACATAACAGGTTTGTAAAAAAGATGTACCATTTTAAGGCATTGACTTCTATAGTGGGAATAATGGTCTGGACTGGGTGTAATATAATAAGTATATACAATATAGTAATAAATGTAATATACAAGAAATGTAGAATTGTATATGAATTACTATTTAATTACCTGGCTATGTGACATTTATCATTCTGATTACTTCATATAATTACTACGACTTCTATCAGATGATCTTGTTATTTCAAAGTGGGGAGGGGGTGCGGGGGGTGGGGGGTGTTGGGGGATGTATTTGACTCAAGTTTGGCTAGCTTTAAAACAAATCAAACTTTTTTTAATATAAACACTCAAGTCAAGTTTGACATGTCACCCAGGGGCGGAGCCTTCGGCGGCGGATAATTAATATTCATGGTTTTCCAGACCAAACCAGACTAAATATGCAGTTTATTTAATGCGTGTGCACATTTCATATGAAATGGAAGCACATTTAGAGGGTTTTCTCTTGTATTTGTATATTGGCACCAATTACTCTCTCAGATTGTCTTAGATTGTCTTTACTTCCTTCAAAATATGCACTTCTTTTCTTTTTTGTTTAATATTATTATTCCATCATCATTTCCATTGAAATAGTTGACTGACTTGTGATAGTGATCTTTGACTGACAATAAATAATGTAGTTAACAACATAACATCTTAGAGTATATCTCTATTTTAATCAATTTACAGTGATTTTCTTTGCCTTAAAATATATTTTGTCAATATGCCATATTTGGTGAAAAGGATGCGATGACGCCTCCATTTATGCTCTTTGCACATATTTAATAGGTCATATCTCCTTTATTTTACATGGTGTTTTGATAAATCCTTCAGCTTTTTTCAAGTTTTTCAGAGACCTGGAGCTCTGGCCCTTTTAAATAAATCTTGTTTGAAAATAGTGCATATCATCCGATTTTGATAAATCGTTCACCTTTTTCTATATTTTTCAAAACTCTGAGTCTTAATGATTATAGAGCTTGTTTGAAAAATAAGGCCAAATAAAATTCTATGTGTGCTTGACCGTCCCGGTTTCCCAACTGTCCCCGTGTTTAAGGGCCAACCCTAAACATTTTATGCCAAAAAAATAAAAATAATAATATTAAGAATAAAAAAAAAAAGTTTACTGTTAAGTTTTCTGTCTGTTCTATACATTCTGTACCTAATATCAACAGATATATATTTTAGATAGTTTATTATAATTAGGTTTTAAAGTACTGAGTGAAAAATAAAGAAGGCAAAATATCAAATAAAATGTTTTTAGAAAATAAGATATTTTCCTATTTTGTTAAGCATGTAATAGGAACCAAACTTATAATTCTATTTGGCCTTACCAGTTTATGGCAAGCAACGCTGAGTCAGTATTTCTTGAAGTTTCTGCACTGTGCCATATGAAATTGAGATAAATTACGCAGTTTCCTATCTATTTGTTATTATTATATAACTATTATATATTGTCCAATGTATGGATATAAAACGTGCAATGGCAGAGTACGAAATGTCCAATTATCCGGGTAACAAACGTTCACTAGTAGGGCACAAACATCTAATACATTTGGCGTTTCGTACCAGAAACTAGTCTGGGTAACCTTAATATTCATCTTCAGATATAATAGTGTAGCATGAATGCACACACAGCTAGCAGGGTTCAACATTATCAATAGTCTGGTAGCCCCAGGCTAGTAATAGTAAAAATGCTTACGGGCTACTAATATTTCTGCTGCGGTTACTAATATTTCTGCTGGGGAGTCCAATGGGCTAGTTAAAAACTGGTTTAGAAAGTTAGATTAATTATATTCTAAAGGTTGTATATTGACGGTACTTTTTTTAACCTAATCTTTAAACATATAGTTATTTACATGGTTTCAATAAAAGCCTACATCTGTACTTATTGACAGTTGCCTCGGAAATAAAAATGAGGTCGGAGTTTTCAATATTATTTTTAGCAGATTTGATCGGCAATACCAGGGTTCATTCACTGTCATGTATAAGTCAAGTGGATACACAAGTGTGGTGATATTGGTTAACTGGTAGCTCGGTTAGCTTAGTTGGTAGAGCACTCGCCGTGTAAGCGAGAGTCATGGGTTCGAGTCTTTTCCCCTGGTTTACTTCATTGGCGACGAGGATAATTCGGTGAAGATTGGAAAATGGCACTGGGGGTCTGAGACCGGAAAAGCTAAAAGTGAGGGTCTCTGAGGGGTTTTGGGAAACAAGGGAACATGTCAATTTATTTTTTAGGGTGCAAGGGACCTGTTGTTGGTAATATTTTTGGGAAACAAGGGAACATTGAACAAATATTTTTGGGGAACAAAGCAAAATATGTTTGTTTAACAAGCTAACATTGGGTCATATTTTCAGGAAACAAGTGAACATGGACCCCCACCCCCTGGGAGGGCCTCAAAAGTGGGAGGAGTATGATGATACATCACTAGTTACTTATATCAGTTGATAGAGCAGTCTCGCTCTGTAAGCGACGGGTCCTGTACCGACCACACGTTTTCCCCTTGGTTTACTTTATCTAAGAAACTTTTGGAAAGGCCTAAGAAGTTAGAAATTTGATCGACGAAATTATGTGCTGACCTGTTTTCGGCAAATCAAAACATAAAACCGTTCACTCAGTGTCTCCCAAATGGTGCACTAGGCTTATGTTAAGAAGTCGATACTCACTACACATATTGTTTCATTAGGACATTCCGATTCAGTTTATTCATACCTCTGTCGATGCATAAGTCATGTTATCCTTGTATGTTGATGATTGTTGTCGATGTTTTGGAAGAACGCATCGTCTACCGAAAAATCACGCGCGCTATGTCAAAATAAAACGTCTCGCTCAGGTAAAAATCCATGTCGATATGTTTTCTCATCGTCATCAATGAATGGGACAGGGTGATTATTTTATTATATTCCTTTTGTCTAAAAACTCATTTATCTTTACATATATCTGGTATAATAGTGTGTCTTCAAGTTATTGCAATTGTGTTTGCAGATATTTACGTGGCAAGACATATTCCCAAATGACGACATCATTATTTATAGTATTTTCTATTCGACTTATAATTGGGGTATGGGTTTGTTTTGGCATAATTTTGACAGGTTTTGACAGGTTGGCGCATTCCAGTTTGTTGGAAATTTCGCTTTACAAGGATAATTCGGTTGTGTTTAAGCAGACGCAGCAAACATGGAGATTGGAATGGCATTTGGAGTATTTCTAAGAAATTCTGGAACTCATCTCTCTACATTAGTCATTTAATATTGCTCAACATCAACTCACAGAAGTATTAGTACAAAGTGAAAGCAGTTGTAATTGTAGATGCTATATGTAATTTTAGTTTTCTTTAAGATGAGAGCTTTGAAGTGTTGTTTGGTTATATAATTATTGTCTACCTTTATAATGTTATATTTCTAATTGACCAACCCATTGATTCTTAATAGATAAATTTGTGTTATTGTTTTGAGTTTTGGTACATTTAAAATTAATTATTCTGTAACATCAAGAAAAATAGCCATTAGTTCATGGAACGTTAATGGATTTTTTAGAAATGTTAATGGTGTCCGCCATTGTTAACTTAATGATGAGTATTTCCCAGAGTGCATTAAAGTTGACATAGTCTTTTTAACAGAGACAGATGCTTTTTACCAGGATTCAATTCAATTTGATGGGTATGTATCAATTGCTAACTGTAGGTCCGAAAAACAGAGTAGGCTACGAGGTGGTATTGCATTAATTATAAGAAATTATATTAGAAAAGGCGTATAAATAATTGATTATAGTCAAAATGAAATGATATCTTAAGATTAAATGCCCAATTTTTCAATTTAAATCAGGACCTCTATGTATGTGGTTTGTACATTTCGCCATTATCTTCCCAATATACAAAGAGAACTGAGTGTGACAAAATTATTTTTGAAAAACTTGAAACTGACATTGTTAAGTATAGTCAATTTCGATTCGTTATGCTGGACATTGGGGATGAAAAGATCTCTATGTCCACCGCCATATGCATGCATAACATTATGTACTATTGATTTTATGAATATTGGGTTCTGCTCAACCCGGGGCTAGAGAGCTTGAGCGGTAGCTAGCATATTTCACTACCGTTCATGAACAGTCTCAGTCAAACCGAGACTGCAATATGTCGTATGTGTGGCCGTTTCCAAAGGTCCACTCGCATACTCTTTTAATCGGGGACCTAAATGTCCATATAAATAAAAACGACTTGCTGCTTTATGCTCTTAATTGTGTTTGTTGTTCTCAAAGATCACGTGTATATTGTACTTTATATGCAATGAAGGAGAAGGTTTTGTAGATAGATTTAGAAATAATACAATTTTACAACAATCCACCAATGAATATGGTAACTGTTGACTAGAACTGTGTATTTCATCACAGTTAAGGATATTAACTGAAAGAACACTTGGTGATTCGCAGGGCAATGCTACTGTTACATTGGTGCATCTATTGTATATTGTTGTATAAGTATCTCTGACTTACTAAATGATATTTCATCATATAAAGTTCACAACTATGATCCTGTTTCTTCAGATCACTGTCAAATATCTGTTAATATCCAATCATTGGTATATCCCCAAATGTAATAAAATGCTAGGCAGAAACCGAGACAACTTAAATGGGATGAGAAGTAAAAACATATATTTATTAATAATATAGACATGTTTAATAATTCTGATCTTGTTGATAGGTCCCATCACAGTAGGAACGCCAGCCCTATGGCGTAGGAATATTTATCAAACAAGGTCACGTGATAAAATCGATAACAAAATGACAATATCGGGAAAATTGTCATTGTTCAGATTTATTCACCTCTTATTTATAAACTGTGATTACGACAAAACACAATCACAGGTCGTTGTTAAAGTAATACTATTCACAAACTACATTGGTTGAACATAATTGGTGTACACTTTGTGTAATTCCCATTAATAGTTAAAGGTATTTTTCAAAGTGATGAATTTAGGTTGTTTTAAGGTTTAAATTGCCAAAAATGCGCTTTGAAATCAAAATCGATTTATTTCGTCATTTTAGAAGCGAGAATAAAAACAAATCCATGTACGCGTAGATAAATATTTCCTCTGTATATATGCAAATTTTTAATGAAATCGGAGACAAGTACTTTTTTTCCCCCAAAATTAACTAACATTACCACGAACACAAAGACGGCATAATGCAGATACATTTACAGACGCGACCGGGTACACAAGAAATGAAATAATACCATTATTACAATACATATATTTCAAATGCATGTATCCTTGCATTCCAGATTAAATTTCTGATCTATACATGCTTTTGGTTTATGCCAGAGTGCTCAAAATAGATTTTAACAAACCAAATTGCAACGATACGTCAGGAAAGGAAATGAGGATGGTGAAAATATATGTTGCAGTGCTAATTTTCTGAATCCGAAGAAAATAGCGAAAAAATGAAGTTTTAACAGCGAGAATGATTTTTTTTTCATGAAAGTGTTCATTGACATGTCTACTATTAAAAACCAAAATTTAAAGTCAATTAAAGAATTTAAATAACAAAGTACACAGTATTCGCTAAAATATGAACAATCGCCTTTCGAAGTTAATGTACAGGCGGGATATAAAACCATGAAATTATGAAATCCTTTTTAAGAGATATATTGATTCCAACATTGTTCTGTGTTTAATAAATTATTAGAGTAGAATGTTCACAGTTTTTCTCAAGGACACCATTACGGTAGTATCCCTGAACCCCCGCCCTTCATCCCACCCCCACCACCCTCCATACCGTATTGATTAATTTGTATATAGCTGAGAATGGGCAGTTTTAATCAAATTCGATTTATTGCATCATTTTAGAAGCGAGAGAAAAAAAAACGCATGTACGCGTAAATACATCTTTCCTCTGTAGATATGTAAAATAAAAAATAAATCGAAGGCAAGTACTCTTCCCCCCGAAAATTAACGAAGTACACCGTAATCGCTTAAATACGCCGATTCGACGTTCCAAATCGATGTTCGCACGGAATAAAATTGTGGAATTATGAATTCATTTATAAAGATAAATCGATTTCAGCATTGTTCAGTAGTTGTTATATTATTGATGTAGTATGTTCAGAGTATTTATGAGAGCAACATTACGGTAGTATCCCTCCAACCCCGTCGGCTTCCCCCTCAAACCCGTACACACAATACGTTGTGTATTGCTGAGAATGCGCCTTTCATTCAAATCGATTTATTTCGTCATTCTAGAAGCGAGAATAAAAACAAAATCATATAGATACATCTATCCTCTGTACATATGTAGAATTTCAATAAACGGAGACAAGTACTAATTAAGTAACTGGACCGTCCGACCCAAAGACGGCAACATTCATATTCATTTAGAAGGACGACCGGCTACAGAAACAATTAAATAATTTCGTTATGTAAACACATATATTTAAAATGTATGTGTCCATGTATTTTCACTAAATTTTTGATCTATACATGCATTGGGTTTATGTCAGAGTGTCCAATTTATTTTAACAAACAATGTTGCAACGGTATATCGGAAAAAGAAATCATGATGGCGGCAACATACGTTGCAGAGTTAATTTTCGAAATCAGAAAAAGCGATCAACTAATATAAGTTTAAAATGCAGAAAGAAGTATATTCTTTTAACTGTTCGTTTAAAACTGAGGAGGCGACTCGAGTTTTAAAGAAAGCAAGATTGGCGTGTGTCCCTTTAACCAAGAACGAGTAACAGACATGCTACTGTCAGTAACAAACATGATTTTGTGTAGACTCGAAGATTGCATAACATAAACATGTGGACATGACATTGTGTCAATGGAGCACTTGCCAGATTTATGGAGTTGTGAAACACTGTATGCGTGAATCCAAAAAGTGCGGGTCTGTTATATTTATAGGGCATATACAGTTTTATATATATATTTATATATATTATTATTTTATATTTATTTTTATGGTCCCAGAACGCAGTCATACTCACTACTATATTGAAAGTAAATAATGAGTATACATGTGCGGTGCGTTACGATCTGTAGTATTTGCAAACAGACATATTAAACATTTCCCTGAAAATATATAACGATGATAAATCCTATATTCATAGAATTATTTTTTCCTGAAAAAAAAATACAAGTTTGTTTTCAGCAGTTGAAATCTACTATATTCTGCGAATATTGCTACTTTGATAATTTGATTACGTCTGTTTTCATCAAATAGCATGTTTTGTTGGTTTTAATATTATTTTATTTTAATTTGTGATTTTAAAAGAAACAATGGATGATCGGAATATGTCTTACACACTGTTGAATCCTGTAATTTAACAACAAGTGGTTTGGTTCACAGGCGACAGTATCGGTGAACAAAACCACTTGTTTTACTGGATTCAACATTGTGCAAGAAAATATTCATATATTATACCATTAATATTATAACATGTGTGTTGTAACATATGCTTACCCTTGGATAGTGGATGTCAGCGGGGAACTTGACCTTTGACCTAAAATCAAAAGGCATCATTCTCTCACCAAATGCACTCAAACCATGAATTTTGATGAGATTTGCTTCTGGGGAAATGGACAGTGCAGACAAGATTTTTCATAATCATTATTGGGTCACGACGCCCTTGACCTTCAATACTTCAATATTTGATATGCACATACTGATGCTTCGTACAAAGTTTCGTCAAAATCCAACAAGTAGCGCAGACAAGATTTGTGACGGACGAACGGAAAGGCCAAATATAATCTGTCTCACCTACCACTTTGTGGTGGAAGACATAATTATAAAGACAATATTTTAGTTCATATGTAAACTTTATTAAGCAAATAATTGAGCAAACATAAACTTCAGCATTGACTCTGGCCAGTGGTGTACATGGAGTCTTCTTACACATGCAGCCTGAAAGAAAAAAAAAGTAAATATAAGTCGAGCAGAGTATTCAATTTGAATCAGGTGTTGCGAGGTGGAGCTAGGGCATGTTTAGGGGAATGGGACAGTTTTAAATTCAATTATTGTTTAACGCCTCGTCAACACGTTGTTTAGGTTATTTCGAGCCGCCCCAAAGAGAGGAAGAAAGATACGTAGGCATCCAGGAACCCTGCCTTACGCTTACTACCGATTAGATACCTATGGCTCTTTAACGTGCTTGGAGGACAGACTCCGATACACAGGACAACCCGGTTTACGTTACCGAGGCTAGCAGGACACATCGAAGTAACCCAGTGGCGCCATTAAGACTTGAAGCCGTGTTCACTGGATTCAGAGCCGATATGCTATAAACGTCCCATGACCAAAATTGGCACATCAAATAAAGGGTCAATACTTATTATATTGTGTACTCGTATCATACGAGTATATGATTGATCTGACATGATTACAGAACAATTTTAATGTATGTTTCACCCAACAGTACAGCAAGAATCTATTATAAGGAAAGTTAAATCTGATAGAGGGCGCAATGCCCTAAAAGCCAATCTTTACTAGAAAGGGAATAGAAAAAAACTCTTGCCAAAAATCTAAAGTAGTTAAATTTTACACGTTTTGTTTATAGGATAGTTTACTTTAATGACTTAGTAAGGTAACTTTTCATGGGGAGAAAACAGTAATATACAATTATTTATTTTCTATCTTAAAACCTGTTGATGCCGCTAGTTTTAGAAATAAAACACGATTAAATAGGGCAGTTGAGAAGACACTTTTGTAGATGTTTGGTCTGTTCTGATGTGAAAATGTGTAAAACAGACACAATAATGAAAATTTGCTCTGTGTCCCTTTAATAAATTGGGGACCCATCACATAGAACATAATCATATTGTAATTTGTTGATGTTAAAGGGACACACGGCAATCATGAAGTATTTATCAAGCATTAACATTAGCATCTCCATTTGTTAACCTGGTAACATTTTGAATTTAAACCTGCTGGCATTAAAATTTATATAAAAGTGTCAGTTTTCATTTTGTCTTCGTTATTCTATCAAATACTTGACTATATTGTAGGTGCACTATTAACAACATTAAGTAATGTGTAAAACAATTTCTTCTGAACTATTCTAATAAATAATATAATAATTGCACAAATGCAAATTATGCAGAAAAATTGACCGAACTCCAGAAGTTTTAAACAAATAAATACTGCCTGGTGTCCCTTTAACACAACTTGTTTTCGCATGTATCCAGTACATGTAGTTTACACGAGCTCATATGACAATCACGCTGCATTATAACTAAAAACATTTTTTACTCTTACTTTGAACAGCACCGTGCTAGATAACACGTGTGGTAATGCAAGCTCTATTTAAAGAACTACACAGGTGTAAACACGTTTTGAAAAGGCTCCCACCTCCATATGATCCAATGGCATTTAATACGGCTTGACATTCTGAAGTCGTCGGTATCAATTCACTTAGAGATGCTCAAGGGCACGATTCACCTTTGAGGCCTCTCTGAAAAACAACATCAATCTAATGTCAATGATCCAACAGATATAGTTTATCCTGTGTTATACATAATGTAACATATTTGAAAAAGAAAAGAAGAACTAAACTGAACAATTCTGCTCAATTACACGGTTAATGTAATAAAAACATCTCTCATCATTCATTATACATGTAAAATATAATGTAGCCTGAATTGGAGATCCATTAAAAACACTGTTCCATTTTCACAGCATATTTCCAGCCCATGGAATAGTCATTTCTTTTGAGACACACTGGATGCAAGTGTAGTAGCTCAACCGCCCTAAAAGCTTTTAAGTGGAGTATACTTTCTCGAAATTTTGCCTTTTTTTTCGCAACAGAAAGTATCTATTAAATGTAAATAAATGTGAATTCAAAATCACTTCATTGTCTCAAAACTTTGCTGTACATAAATATGAATCTGACCGAGATTTCAATCATATGCCAATGGCAGTTTACATTGTTTCAATGGTAGTTGTATCGGTTGTATGTATTAACGAATGTGCGAGAAAATGGGATAACGTAACGATATAGAGACAACGCTAACAATTTACATTCATGCATCTGAGGGGTGGGGGTGGAGGGGTTTTCTAGTTTCCTTACCCCTCCTTGTTTTCGGTATGCAAGCTCCATCTACACCTCCCCACACCCACACACACATACACTAGGTTGGGTGGGAGTGGGGGGCGGGGTTGACATTGATAGCATTTCTACTAGTAATTGTTTTATTCCACGACATGTTCTACAGTTTACAGTACATCCTGTTACTGGAAAGATCGGAGTACACGAAAAACACTTACAGTGATTATGAACTTTCTATTATACAGCATATTCCACTTTTAAGCACTATATTTGGCCAATGTCTAAATGTACGATCTAAAAGTGGTGTGTACTGTTTATTAACAAACACATTTTAATGACAAAACAAATACCTTGATAATGGACCTCTAGCAGCAGACAGTAATCCCAAATCTAATTTGCATCAACATGAATATATGTCGCATGTCAAGTTATGTCACGGTGACCTGTCATCAACACTGCACCGTGTTGATACATAATGGGACGTTATTTTGTCCGGTAAGGTATTCGTTTTTACATAATCTACGGTATGAAACACTGTACGCGTATTGTTAGACTCCATAGGTACCCGTAGTGCTCGCCGACGTAGCGCGCCCAATTTCGGGTGTAAAAAAATGGCGTCTGTTTTAATTGAAAATTCGTAAAATAGTCCATTTTCGCGGGGTTAAAATGCGAACAGAACTGATATGTTATAGGTCCGTGGCGTTCCTACTGTAATATACTAAATGACGATAGTTTTTGTCTGATAAAGAAAAAATTGACAAAATCATATTTCATTTCTCATCATGTTTAAAAAACGCTACCCCATTAGGTAACTCACACAAATGTCATAAACGTAAAAAACGTATAAAAACAAAAGAAGCATGGTTCGATGATGAATTGTTAAATAAAAAAAAAACTGTAAAATATTGGGGTCGACAGTTATGTTCCAGGCAATGGGACCCTGATCTACGCAGTAATGTCTATTTGGAAAAGAAATTATACAAAAAATGTGTCAGAAAAAGACATTAGGCTTTATAAAAATATACTACTTCGCAATATTTTGAAAAACAAATAATCCAAAAGAGTTTTGGACTACTTTTAACAATATGCAAGATAACCTAAAGAAATATACTTCTTTAGATATATCCATGGAGTCATGGACGGAATATTTTAAATCGATAATGAATACTTCTCAGGAAAATAATTTCGACTCTGATACTGATAACCTTTTTAAGAAATATTCTGACTGTAATATTGATATCCTAAATAGAGACATTACTCCTGAAGAGATCATCAAGGCATCCAAAAGCCTAACCAATAATAAATATTGTGGTATTGACGAAATATCCAATGAAATGATCAGTTTATCTATGCCCGTATACTAAAATATTTAATTTATTTTAAATAAATCTGTATATCCAGAGTCTTGGAGAGAAAATATGATTAAACTTATTTTTAAAGGTGATGATCAACTGAACCCTTCAAAGTATAGAAGTATTGCAATTTCCACTTGTTTATAAGCAAATTCTTTTATAGCGTTTTTGTTCAACATACTTGATTGTTATCTAGAAACTAACAATATAATATGTCCTGAACAAATTGGGTTTCGTAAAGGATGTAGAAACAGTGACAATCTTCTCACTCTTAAAACACTCATAGATAAAGCATTAAAACAGTCAAAGTACTTGTTCACATGTTTTGTGGATTTTAAGAAGACTTTCAATACTGTTAACCGTTCAGCATTACTACATAAAATTAACATCTATAATATGAAAGGACCATTCTTTAATATCATAAAAGGTATGTATGACGATGTGCTAAACTGATATTGGATTATCTCAACTCTGTTTTGCCTTTACATAAATGATTTAGTAAGCTACTTTGACCCCTCATGTGATCCTGCTCAGCTTTACGGAAAATTATTTTCATGTTTAATGTATACTGATGATCTGGTTCTCATATCCAGCTCAGATACAGGTCTGCAATCTTCCATCTCAAAGTTGGAGTCTTTCTGTAAAAAATGGAATCTTGAAGTAAACCTGGACAAGACAAAGGTGATTGTCTTTAACAAATTTGGTAAACATATAAACAAATTTCAGTTTCATGTCTGACCAAAGATGTCTAGATATGGTCTCTGAATATAAATACCTGGGTATAATTTTCAAACCTTCTGGTACTTTTACAGAGGGAATCAGTCATCTCAATAACAAGGCTAGAAAAGTTATTTTTTCTATAAGGAACGTTTTAATCTCTAATAAATTGAATGTTATTGTATACTTAAAACTATTTGATAATTGTGTTCGACCGTACTGTATTGAGGTATGAGAAACCTAGCACCCATATTGAAAAAAGAAAGGACCTATTTCCTCCTGAAATTAGATATTTTAAATACGTCTTAGGAGTTCATAATATGCATCGAATGATAGTGTTAGAGCCGAATCAGAAAATACCCTTTAGCTATTTTCAGTCTCAGAAGTTCTGTCAACTTTTGTTGGTTTCACATCATCATCTCCAATAAAGATTCTCTTGTCCAACAGGATTTGGTCCAACAATGCAATTTTTTCTTACACAAATAGGTCTCTCACATTCTTGGGATAACCAAAACACTTTTTCAGTCAGTGCATTGTTATCTTATGTTAACAACAAACTGAGTCATTTTGGAAACGTAGCTTAAATAATGATGCTAATAATCCCAATGGTAATAAGTTACGTACCTAGGACTTAGAAGAGTTCTTACTGTATGGAAAAATGTATTCTAGCCAATGATAAGTTAAAACTAAGTTGCTAATCTTGTTAAACTCAGAATAAGCTGTCACAAGCTTTTTATAGAAGAAGGAAGGTATACTAAAATAGATATTAATAACAAAATTTGTAAGATGTGTCAAAATGGGATTGAGGATGAATACCAGTTTATGATAAAATGTTCCCAGTTACATAGTGTAAAGGCTAATTTATTTGCAAATCTAACTGCTATTATTACCTATTTTTCAATGTTGGACGATAAGAATACATTTTACCTTTTTCTCGGTAGTAATGATCATGATATCAAAAATATATGAATATCATTTATCTCGGAGTTTTTCAATTTTAGAAAGACGGTATTAGGGATATAAAATGTACTTAACACTACATATATGGTAGTATATTTAGATGTATTCTCCCTCAGGAGTGGATTTATATAAATAACAATTAATTGTTATTATAAGTATAAATAAGCATATATGGAGAGAGAGATATGACCTTTTTTGTTTTTGCTTCTTGTTTTATAGATATAGATATAGATATTTTATTCAAACATAAGGCATTACGCCCAACAGTTCACATGCAAATACACACAATATTTTCCAGTTAATGACAATTTGTATAATTTCATAGGTGAGTTTCAAGATCATCTGTATATGTTACTAGTTAAAATGTATTTGACAACTATTAAGTATATAAGTGTTTAATATATATTTTTAAATTAATATTCCTAAGTACTGATCAGAACACATTTATATCTGTGGACAAAAATGGAGAAAAGTGATATTTATTTATAAAACATGTCGTCTCTTCTTTTAAAACTTTTACAAATGAAAACGGACAGTTTCTTTAATAAACTCTTGTTTTCTGTTGTCATAAGTTCAGTAAATTTTGATATGTTTGGCCGTTTCCAAAAATATTTTTAAACATATTCTTTTCTTATATCTTGATATAGTGAACGCTCCAATACAAAGTGAAATTCGTCTTCTAGTATATTACATAGCTGGCATTTTCTTTCGGGTCTTGGTGTTTTAATTGGTCTATGCCATCGACCAGTTTCTATTTCTAACCTGTGACTAGAGACTCTTAGTTTTGTAAAAAAAGCTCTAAGTTTCTTTATATTTAGTACATCTAGATAATACTTAAACCTGAAATCTGATATTATTCTGTATGTACTAGCTCTTGTGGAATCCGATAATTAAGCATTCCAATTTTGTATAAACATATCTTTAATTCGTTGTTTAAATATATTAATGAAATACGTTATGTTTTCTACTCCTTGAGAATACCAAACTTCATTAAATCCTATACGTTCCAATAACCCTTTAACTTGAGATGCCCAGTTTAATTTATTTGGGTTTACGATCAGATCATCTAACATAACATTATACATATTTTTTTTATATATTTGCGATTACTCGTACGTGTAATTTTTAACCAGAACCGGATAATATAGGCCATACGTTGAATTTTTAAAGGGACTCTCCCGAGTTCTCCATATATGAAATTGTTTTGAGTTTGTGTTTTAACACATAAAAGTTGTTTACAAAATTGAAGGTGTACTTTCTCTAACTTTTCCGCATTTGAGAATACCCATATCTCTGCGCCATAATTTAATATTGGCAAAATGAGTTTGTCAAAAATGTCTAAAGTGTGACTGACTGATAAGTGAGTAAATTGATTTATAAACGACTTCATTTTGAAGATTGCCTTTAATGCCTGGCCACTTAATGATTCGAACGTTTGATCAAAAGAACCGCCTGTGGTAAAGACAATTCCCAAATAGGTAAACTTATTTACAATTTCAATTACAGTATTATTATATGTGAACAATAGGTTCCTTTTTATCTGACCGCCTTTTTTAAAAAGCATGACTTTCGTTTTATTTTCATTTACGACCAATTTCCATTTCTGGCAATAACTGTACAGTATATCTAACCCATCTTGTAGCCCCTTTTCAGTATCCGAAAATATCACTATGTCATCAGCGTATAATAGTAACAGCAACTTTAACATTCCAGTATCGATACCTTTAAAACCATTTAGTGTAAAATATTCTTCTAAATCATTTACATACATAGAAAATATAAAAGGTGACAAACAATCGCCCTGCGGCGCTCCAAGAAAACAGCTAAAACTGTCACTAAGCTGGTTTTGATACTTTACTCTTGATTTTATGTCCGTATACAATGATTTAATAATATTAAGGATTTTACCTCTCACTCCATATTGCATAAGTTTATAGAATATGTTTTGTCTAACCAAAAAATCAAAAGCTTTAGTGAAATCTATGAAAGTTACATATACCTATTTTTTTTCATTCAATATATGATTTATCAAACCATGGAGAACGAATAGGTTATCAATAGTTCCCATATGTTTTCGAAAACCAGCCTGTGCTTCAATATAAATATAATAATCCTCAGCCCATGTAGTTAACCTGTTGTTTAAAATTCTTGTGAATAATTTACCGAATGTACTCAGTAATGTTATCCCTCTATAATGTTCTGGTTGGTTTATATCTCCTTTTTTAAAAAGTGGTACAATATAGCCTTCCGTCCAGTGAGAAGGGAAATAACCCATATCAAAAACCTTATTAAAAACGTTCACTAAGTATGAATCTAAATACATGCAACCATATTTGAACATTTCATTTATGACATAATCCGATCCGCCTGAGCGGTTGTTGTTTAACTCTTTACATGCTTTATGAATATCTGCTTGACTGATTTCAATATTAAGTTCGTCAAACATTATTTGTAGTTCATTGTTTAACATTATATTATTAAAATATAAATTATCATCATCTGGTTGGAAAAATACAGATACTGGATCGTTTATTGATTTGAAATAATTTGCAAATTGAGAGGTCGTTATATTTGATTTTGGCACTCCAGTGCTCGCCGTTTTCAGGAGTTTCCAATATTCCTTTGCATTTTTATATCTCTGTGACTCTAATTTCTGAGTTTTTTGTTTACTAAAACTTGTTTTCTTATTTCTAATGACTGTTTTATAATGAGACCTAGACTGAGTCATAGCTTTTCTGTTTTCTGTACAATCAGATTTTCTATAATTATTTAAATTCTTATAAAATTGATTCCTACTTTCTTTGCATTCATTATCAAACCATGGCTGATTTTTCATTTTTGGTTTATGTGTAACATTATTATTAACCTTTTTCCTACAGATTGGGTCACACACCTTTTCTATCATGTTATAAAAACAAGAAAGATTTGATTCAAGCTCGTCATGGGTTTCAATATTCCGTAAGTTCTCTGACAAATCTTCTAGTTCTAACTGAAAATCGTTTCCACCCACTGACGTTTTAAACTGTTCATATGTATCATGTCCCCATTTATAACAATAATCAATAGAATCCAAATGTTCAGTTGGAAGTATATCAGGCTGACATTTGTTTAATACAGCATTGTTTTTCAAAGAAAATGTAATAGCACAGTGATCAGAAAGTATATTCGGTTCATGTACTCTGAAGCTAGTAAAACATGGCAACAAAACAGGGTTACATATAACATAATCTACCACGCTACACCCAGCGTCCTTTACACAAGTAAAATTCCCTAAATATTTATCCTCTCCGACCCTGCCATTCATAATTCTAAGCCCAGTGGATTTACAAAAATTTAAAAGTAACTTTCCACTTTCGTTCACTTTAAAGTCTTTCGAAATTCTTTCATAAATTTTGATCTTCAACATAATCTTCCGGCATTATACATGCTTTGTATTTCACTATGTAAGACTATGTGTTTTGGTGATATTCCTACTGTTGGATTTTAGACAAATACAATTTTTGATTTTAGATTTGATTTGATATGACAAACATTCGAAACACGTAGATATTATGTCATTTTATTAGAACGATCCAAAATGTTACAAGTATGCTCGTTTATCAAACACTAAATGACTTGCCAAGAGCTGTATATTGGACTGCTAAACATTTTGCAGACGATACCAAGAAATATAAAAAGATCGGACAGGGAAAGTAGCATTAAAGGAAGCCAGTCAACCACAAAACACAGAAACAAACACGCAAACAGACAATGGCAAAATAGGCCACTAGGGGGTTTAAACCGGTTCTAGGGTGCACCAAACCTCACACTTACACTACTGTCATCCCATTAAAACTGGACAGTGTAAATAAAGAAATCCCCGCCATAATCTAATCTCTAACCAGCAAGGCAGCATCAATAGGCAATATAAGTAAAACACAAATATGCTCGTGTAAATATAATACAAAAAAATAATAGCCTAGAAAGCCACAATGAAGATACTCAATGACTTGGCAGAAGCCAGAGCAACAAGCGAATAAACCATTAAGGACACGACAAGAAAGATCATAGACAAACATCAAACGCCAGCGTCCCAAAGGTAATTATCATGTATAGGTAGTGGTTTGGCAATTATATAGTAATACAGATGGCGTAACATGTCATATGTGTTTCTAGGACATTATCATTCCAGCATAATTATATTTAATCACTCAGAAAATGGGCATAACAATATGCACAGATTCACATCACCGAGGATAGAAAATAATACGTTTTATTTCCAATTTTGGGTCATCACTGACAAACAAATTATTAATGTTTGAATAAAATAAACATAGCGCCTCTATAGTCGAGGAGTCACCTCTCACCGCTGCGGATTCCAATCCCATTGGGAGCTCAACTTGTAAGTGAGAAAGTGTCGATTCTTACGGATGGCGGGAGGTTTTCAGTACTGGTTCTACCCGGGAATTGGGTGGTCTGCCTCCATCACAAAAAAAAACACCGTCACATATAGCCTAAACTGTGCTGAAAAAAAACTTAAACACCAAACAAAAAATAATATAAAAAAAGAATACATTCCCCACTTAACATGTGATTTTGATGATCTAGAAGAAAACGACAAGAAGAAAAAGAAATCAACAGCAACAAACAAAACGTCTATTTAAACTACCGTTGAACTACTATTTGTAACAAAGTAACTGATGAAATACACACCACATTTTAAAGTATTTAATACAATACTTTCTTGAATGGCTTGAAACACAAGTTCCGGTTTACAATGATTGTAATATATATACCAACTTTCATTTTAATGTGATAAACTCTGTAGGAGGAGTTACCCGGACATGTTTTCGAGCGGATTAACAGCATACCATAATACTTCCAATATTCAAAATATAACCAGTTGATTGATGTTGACATATATGCATGTATATATAAACATGGAAATTTGTTGAGTGCAATTAAATAACTTCGTTTTTGTCTCGCCTATTTGAAGAAAAAAAGAAGACATAGGTGTTGTGTTTGTTCGGCGGTGGCAACATTTGACTGTGTTATTTCACTTTCTCACAAACTTTATGCTCTAAACCCCTGAAACTTTGCTAATAGTTGTTTCTTGGATGGTACATTGCAACACGACAAAGCAAATCAAGGGGTAAGTGAAAAACTATTGTAACTACATATGAATAAAGAAGGAGATACAAGAGATAGCTTTGCACTGAACCCTCGAAATGTGGATGTGATCTTGACCCTCCAAGCAAAGGGCAAATAACTCAGTAAAATGTAAACTTCATTGTTTTTAGTTGTTAAAATGTGTACAAGTCCTGTCCCCTTTTAGGCAAGACATGTGAATTGGCGGATTTCTTGTATCTACTTCACAATCAGAATATTCTATACTATACTATATTATGAATGTGGACTATTTCAGCCACTTACAAGTTGTAGTTATATTTTAATCAAATTTCACATATATGATCCTGAGGAAATGAACGGCTCCAAGGTAGTCTTTGTTATTATGGTGATTTATAAATGGTAACGTTGAGTTATGGTGCTTTATAAATGGTAACGTTGAGTTAGTGAGCATGTGCTTTTCCCATAAAGGCAGCTGTCCGTTGTCTGTCTGTCGTCCACCATTTCTTTAAACAACTTCTTTGAAACCGCTGTGTCGCTATTTACGAAACTTGGTCACAACGTTCCTTGGGTGGTGCCGTTTATGTTTGTGTCACCCTCTGTGGTCCAAGATGACCGCCGTTACTAAAATAGTTGTATTTTTGTCTTAGTCAAATTATACATTCCCCGCCTTATTATTTTAGGACCCTACTTACACCGAATGAGCATATAGAAGTGTCAGTGGATTGTATCTATCAGATGGTACCAGTCACTCCTGATATGTATTCAAGGAGAAAGCAAATTGTGCAGTACTATTTTGTAGTATAGGTACACATATAAACTTACTTAAATACATACATTGATTAAATCCTCCCTCCTTTGTCTGGAGAGTGCTCGGAAGTCATATCCGCCATTACACCCACAAATTGCAAAGGAGTTAAGAATACTGTATACATTTGATCTTTAAATTTATGCATAAAAGTTTGTTATTGTTTTTAACAAAATTGTATCAAATGATTCATAAGTATTTATATTTTCATACTCAACCTTTGGATTTGGCTTTTTTCTTCGATTCATTCTAAATTCAACTATAAAGTGAACTCGCTCAACGTGAGCAATGTATTAACTATGGCCCAAGAATAATGTGCAAATTCGATCGCTAAATTTATGCATTAAACTTCTTTTTCTTTTTTTTGATAACATTGATTCATTCTGAATTTAACTTGAAAGGGAACTCGCTCAACTTTTACAATGCATTTACTATGGGACAAAATGGCGGTAGTCTCGCCGATTTCGAAAATTTCGCGAAAAACGAGAGCGGGTTTCGATAATGGCAAAATCAAGGAAAGTAACTTTTTAAGCTTATATATGTGCAAGTAGCGCCCTCGCACAACTGTGTGGGAAAGCATCGAAATAAGCCTCTTTACATCGTATTTATTCGGTTCACTATCGGACATTTGTATTGATGTCAAATTGATTATGTCAATCATCGATTAGTTGTTAAAACGGTATTCTAGATCTGTTTATGCAAGCTTAATTTATTGATCATAAAACCTTTGCAATACGGTCTAATCGATTATCACCGTACTAATTCGATATCGACTGAATAGTTCAAATATGCACCGATTCGTTTAACTTATCATTGAACTGAGCGCTTTGGTCTTTCATTAATTCAGTTTCCTATAGATTGTTTCACACTTTTATATTGGTTCGCATTCTCTTGCGTTGATTCATATTTTCGAGTGAACTGTTTAGCATTACACTGAATCGTTTCAAGTTCGATTAGATGGTTTGAAAAGTCACTGCGGATTATTTCACAAAGCATCGGATTGTTTTAAGTTTGATAAATGGATTAAAAATTTAGTGGATCAATTAAAATTACATTGAATTAAGTATAATACCGATGAATTAATTCATCTTTGACTGGATGATTTTTTAAACACAAACTTTTGGCGGTAATGTCCGCCCATAATACAATGCTAACAATTCGCATTGGAGCTGTCTTTGATTTGTAAGACATACCTACAAACATGGCATACGCCATGCTAGTTATCGAGTTATTTACGATTCGAATGCAAGAACAGAATATTTTCCCGTTCATACTAAATCAATATAAATGTGACGTTCAATAATAATATTTAAACCTTCTTGGTACAGTGGTAACCTGTCCATCGCGCCGATCCAGGTGTTATGTCCCTCTGTGAAATATTCTTATAATAAATTAAAACAACATCAATGTTTTGCTAATATCATCCATAAACATTCCCGTTTGACATTATATTTTCGTTGTAATATATACAGGACTTTGGAGTGCAACTATTATTATTGTATAACAAATACATGAGAAAGAAATCATGTCTTTATGATTTTTGTGATATTAGATATTAAAAAATGAAGAATGTTTATTGGTCCGTCAACATATTTAAACACATTCAATTCCACCCATAAATGCAAACAAGGCTTAAGCCGGTGCTAGGGGGCGTGAGAGGTGTTGCTTCTTTCATTACTTCTCAAGAACAGACTCAATAAAACCGAGTCTGCTGCTTTATTCTCTTAATTGTGTTTATTGTTTTCAAAGGATCACCTTTATCAGTATTTATTAAGTTGTGGCTTATAACAAGAAAGACTATTCTAACATGTATGCATGTGGGTTGAGGGGAGGGGGAGCGGGGTTTGGGGCGGGGGTGTTGAGGTAGATGGGGGTGTTAGGGTTAGGGCGGGTGGGTCTGTCTGTCTGTCTGTCTGTCGTAATGGCCGCCCATACTGTATGTTAGGTGTGACCAAAACACGCATACACCCTATCCCTGACGCTGCCCATTTGAAACAGTTGAGTCTTCGTTTAATTGATATATAATAATCGTCCTGCAATTAGTCACTCTACCATCCATATCCAGTTGCCCGGTAGGTTCAGTCAGATTGCTCTATATTGAGCATATACAGTATTATATTTATTCAGATAGATGTGGAATCCAAAATAATACACCAAGTAGCTGACATTATTTACACAAGCCATAATACAAATGTTATTGTCTGGAATTTGACATTAATAATAATAAATTGCAGTATAATCGTTGACATTTATTGATGCATTGCAGATTCATCATAATAATTATGGTCCCATGGTTGACACTTATTCTTTTTCGGCTGTATATTATAACTTAAACAAGCGGCGAATGTGTCTGTGTTACTTAAAGGGACACAAGGAATCAGCAAGAGTAGGTGTAATAGTCGCACAGGAAATGCATGTTTCACAGAACATAGTCATCTAAAACCAAACATTAAAAAGTACACAGTTAAATAAGAAGCAAGGCATGTGTTTTTTTTGTGTTTTTTTGTGTTTTTTTCAAACAGTTGATAATAGTATAGGTCAACCGCCTATGAACCGACAATGGTAAAAAGGCCGCTGGGGATTTAAACCAGGTTCTAGGGTGTGTAGTAGATTTGGATTTTAGGGATACGTTTGGCAGACGAAACCTGTATTGTTGTTATTATGTCTTGCTTGTGATAGAATACGATCTACTCATAAATAATGTGATTTACAGTAATACCTTTAATTGATCATCCAGATCTTTGCAGTTATGCTTGAATTTTTGAATCTTGATTTAATTCTTATGGTACACTTAATCCATGGTCGATACTTTACATATATTTTGGAACGTAAATTGTTGTTTTTTAAATGTGGAGCCATTTTTCCATACTTCCATTTCGTTTGCTGGTTCCACGCTCCTCTCCATTGTGTTACTGTTTAAATCATAAAAAGCCTGGAACCAGATACCTAATAGATATTAAAAGGAGATAATTATTACTCCTGTCTCCTCACTTGTGGTCCTTGTCAAAGCAGTATTTAATTTGGTTATTCTTTGATAATGAATGATTCACTCATTACCTGACTATAAGTTTAAATATTACGTACCTGCTTAAAATATTATAAACAGCACCATTTGATTGATAGCAGTGTCAGGTATAGTTGCCTTAATGTTTCTGTTCATAATCGCCAAAGAATACTGTGTAAGTATGTATGTGGTCATAAGGACATTGTTAGTGTGTCTTCTAGACCTGATAGGTATCCAGTCCCCGTTATTGTCGTATTTCCTAGATTCAGGAGAAAACCTCAATATGGGTTCCTGATTATCAAATTAGTTCAACTGTAATTTAATTATAATTAACACTGAGATTATCGGGAGCAAATCTGGTTAGAGATTCCTGTTAATCAGATCCGTATAGGGTAGTTTGTAGTAGCAACTTAGATTTAATCAGGAAAAAAACCTCGTTAGAGGTTCCTGATAATTGTTTTCATATTTGCTGAGGGAATATTGATTTATATAGTTAGTTAATAAAGTGCTAGAATAGATTTTGAATTCATTTCCATATTTTAGATAATAATAAAATGTGTAAATGAATATATTTGCGACTTTATTGTTTTCCTGAGGTACAACAGTCCACACCCCGTGTACGGAGCTAGGGAGAAAGTAGCCTCTCCCGAAGGGATAACACCGCCGTGCCTGATTGCTATCTAACGACCAGACATAGTGTTGTTCACATATGGCATAATTTGTCGTTCGTCTACACACATTCTAAAACAACACTCAAAACGGCTACAGGTTCACCAAATCTCACTCTTACACTATTGTCATCCCAATAAAACGGGACAGTGTAAATAAGGAAATCCCAGCTTGGCTATATTATTTCACAAGCAAGGCAGCATTAATAAGCATATAAGTAAAACACATAGATATATAATGTCATTATTACTGACATAGAAAATAACATTCCTAAGGACTGTGAGTATAATACATCAAATGTGTTCTATGTTCCGTCAGGTCATGTCATAACTGGTCATTTGATATTGTAGTTAACGTATTCGGCGTTTATTTTCTACAGGTCCGAAGAATATATTACCCTCAATTATTGATTTCAAAATAGTGTCGTAGAGAACATACGGATCCGAACTACTTGGAAAAATTCAGTTCTTAAAACTATAGATACTCGTATTAACTTTTATCATGCTAAACCTTCTTTTCTTCCTCCGAGACCTAGCTTTTTGTTCAAATATATATAGAAAAATACGTATACAAGTCGAATAGGAAATGCAGCTTTCACAGATCACAGTAAACCCCAAAACACGCAAAACGACAAATATGAATGGCAATGTCAATAAGGAATAAAGCATATGACGTCACAACCACAAAACGGGTTGAACATAGGGCTACCGCCTTGGAACGGTCATTGGCAAAAATAGAGACGAGACTATTTTCGTCAGGTATAGAAAGAAAGATACAAATATCGGAAAGGGAAAGCAGCATTCAAGGACGACAGTCAACCACAAAATACAAAAACAAACACGCAAACAGACAAACGACAAGGCAAAAGTAATAAAAAATGCAAACGACATCACAAACACAAACGGATTGACAATAGGGCTACCGCCTTGGAACGGCCAGTGGCAACAAAGGCCACTGGGGCTTTAAACCGGTTCTAGGGTGCACCAAACCTCACACTTACCCTACTGTCATCCCATTAAAACAGGACAGTGTAAATAAAGAAATCCATGCAAGGATCTAATCTCTAACCAACAAGGCATCATCAAAAGGCAATATAAGTAAAACACAAATATGCTCGTGTAAATATAATACAAAAAAACAATAGCCTAGAAAGCCACAATGAAGGTACTCAATAACTTGGCAGAAGCCAGAGCAACAAGAGAATAAACCATTAAGGGCACGACAAGAAAGATCATAGACAAACATCAAATGCCACCGTCCCATTGGGCTTTAAGTAGGCGTCATCATAGGGTCCACAGCCTGTCCGGCTACGTAAAACGTAAAATTAAAGAGGAAAACACAGTGGCAAACTGTAAAAGGGTCCGCCACCAAGCATGCAGTACGTTGCAAAATGATAGGGTCATAACCTCTTTTGTTAAACTATTTAACAACTTCCGTTTATAGACGAATTGTTGGTACCTGCGCACCGCTTGCCGCATATATTCATGAACGAGATTAAAAGTTGAGTCTTTCTCCAGATACTCAGGCAGATGTTATTGAAGCCTTTAATGACACCCCTCGGTATCTGGATGACATATTGAACATTGACAATCATTTTCCTTTCTTCTATGGTTAATACCATCAATCCCAAAGAACTCAACAAAGCTAAAATTTCTGTCGCTTTTTTCTTATTTACATCTCTCTATTGAAAATTGAGAAATAATAAGTAAACTATATGACAAGAGAGTTGTTTTACATTAATATTGCTATTATCTCCACTTATATGGGAATGTACTCCGAGCTACTTCTAATGGGATATATGTTTCTCAACTTTTTCATTTTTCTAGAGCTTGTAGTCGAGTTGATGACTTTAATATTCGTAACCTGAGTAGCGTATAAGAAGCTAATGCATCAGGACTACTGTTACCAACAACGATTCTTTTTTAATTAATGTAACCCTGACCTAGTTTTAAAATATAAAAGTAATTTAATAACTCTTCTGCGACAAGGACTATCACAGCATGACTTCTATGGTGGTTTACAAACTTCGTAACAACCTAGGTTATAATCACTGTCATACAATCTTTATCAAACTTGTTATAAACAGTTTATCAAAAGAGATTATGACCCTATCACTGCAAGTTTATTGGTTGACCCATTTACAGTTCGCTACTACGCTTTCCTCTTTGATTGTGCGATGCCAAGACAGATTGTGGATATTATGGAAGACGTCTGCTTAAATGTTTAAAGGAATGTTGTTTCTGCTGTTTGTCTTAAATCTGTTGTCGTACCCTTAACGGTTTGTTTTCTTGTTGCTCTGGCTTCTGCCAAGTCATTGGGTACTTACTTTGTGGATTTCTAGGCTCTTGTGTTTTTATATTATATATACATGATAATTTATGTGTTTTACTAATTTTGCTTATTACTTCTGCCTTGTTTGTTAGAAAATATAGCCTAGGAAAGAGATGTTCTTTTCAATCTTAGCATTAACGTTTATCTTAAGGAGCAATCTTAGTGATATGTCTTGATTCGTCCAAAGAGACACCATTGAGAACCCGAGGCCAATTAAGATGTGACATGTCAGAGTCAGACACAGAATCATTTCTAGAATGTTTAGATTTAGAAACAGATGATGAAGTAGAACTAGAATAATTAGATGTATTGTGTGTGTTTTTTGGTCCCATACTGGTAAATTCATATTCATTCTCTTTGCTTCTCACCCACATCGGAGAACAACAAGGAGACATTTGCAGTGGATATCGGACTGACAAAATGCAAAGAATACGTGAAGGGTATGCGTATATTTAGTAAAGGCATCAGAGCCCCAATTACACACAGATGACATAACCCTATGACTCAAACGTTAAATTGCTGCTATTATCAATGTTATGTTTCGCCGAAAAGCATACCGGTAGCAATATGATCGTATCCATATGTGGCAATTCATTGCTTCTGTTATTGTATGTTTATCACGAAACACATTTACTAGTTGTAATCCATTTCGAGGTCGCATCGGATTACTGCATAGGACTTCCATTTATAAATACTAAGCTAATGAATACTGTTCTGTTTTATTTAACACAAGTACACTGTATGTTGTCAATAAATGTTTTGTGTGATTTTAATTAACAAACGGAAATATCTTAATTACAGTTATATTTCTTTTGAAATTCATTATTTTAAACCCATTTGTTTATAGTAAGATGTTACTTTTTACAATAGATTACAGAATGAAATTAGCCACAGACATTTTATATTTAAGTAAATAATTGAGTTCTGAAAGTCTACATGTTCGCTGGAGATATGTGGCTTTCTTAAATAAAAATAGTTCTCTAAGACTGGCTGTTGTTTAATGACTTATTGTATGACTTAATGACTTATTGTATTGACAAAACCGAGTCTGCTACAAGTATCTCTTGTTTGTGTTTGTTGCTTCCAAGGGATCTACTTTTCAGTATTTATTATTATTTACCAGGATTGTACAGAAATATAAAAAGATCGGACAGGGAAAGTGGCATTCAAGGAGGACAGTCAAACACAAAACACAGAAACAAACATGCAAACAGACAAACAAGAAGGCAAAAGTAATAATAAAAGCAAACGACATCACAAACACAAAAGGGTTGACAATAGGGCTACCGCTTTGGAACGGTCAGTGACAAAGTATGCCACTGGAGGGTTTAAACCGGTTCTAGGGTGCACCAAACCTCACACTTACCCTACTGTCATCCCATTAAAACAGGACAGTGTAAATAAAGAAATCCCCGCCATGATCTAATCTCTAACCAACAAGGCAGAATCAATAGGCAATATAAGCAAATCACTTGATTGATAATTGATCTAACATACAAGTTTAAATACGCACCATTCTTATTGATAATAAAAGTAGATTAAACTGTTGTATACGTTTGTTTAAACAGTCGGTGTCGCTGTTGCTATATCGGGCAAGTGGCAGTTAGTCTTCAAATACGATCGAAAATATTAAAAGAGTATGATAATGGACCTTTGGAAACGGCCGAACACGACACATACAAAATATGTGCTGTCTTGGTTTGATTGAGACTGTTCATGAACGGTAGTGAAATATGCTAGCTACCGCTCACGCCCTCTAGCCCCGAGTTGAGCAGAACTCAATATTCATACAATCAATAGTACATAATGTTAACCATCCCACATATGGCTGCATATGTCGGTGGACATAGAGATTTTCCTCCCCATGTCCAGCGGCGTATGGTCCCGTAATCTCACAAATTACTATGCTCGAAGAGCGAAATAAACAAACTGGAATTTAGTTGGGAGCAGCGGTTATGAAGCTTGCATATCACAAAAGCCAAAAGACTAAATAAAAAAGCAGACAACATATCCTATGAGTGGTTAAACAATACCAAGAGCCTATTATCGACCGGAGTAGTGGAACCACCGAATCGAAAATTAAGTAAGAAAACAAAAGCAATTGAAAATGTACCACCGATAACTAAATATAAGTATCGGGCTCAGCGATCTCCAAATGATATTGTCGTCTAAGAAGTAATTCCTTTTTATCTAACTCTTCCGATGGATTGCTTCTACTTAAACGTTACTCCAGCGCCATTGGTTCAAAAGCATTACATAACAAGATTCTGAAAGGAAAATGTGGAATTTGCCGAACACGGCAAATACAAAAGATATTTCAGTTTCAGTTTGATTGAGTCTGTTCATGAAAGATAGTGAACAATGCTAGCTATCGTTCATGCCCTCTAGCGGGTTGAGCTGAACTCATTATTTAAAATGTAAATAGTACGCGAACATCTTAGCCATCCCGAAGACGGTATGCATATAACAGTGAACATGGAACATTCAATGTGGTATGTTCATACCATTCCATTGCTAGCGGCGTATGGTGACAGTTTCTAGCAGAATGCCTTTAACGAGAAAACAATGGGTGAAATAAACAAAATGGCATTGAGATTGGAGCAGAGGTTGTGAGGCCTGCGTATAACAGGTAACAGTCAAAGAGACAAAATTAAAAATCAAACAACATATTCTTAGGACGATTAAACAATACCCAGAACCTTGAAAAGCTGGAGTAGTGGAACCACTTATTCGAAATTAAAGTAGGAAAACAAAAGTATCTGTGAATGTACCACCGACATCTATATATAAATATCAGGCTGAGCGATCTCCAAAAAAAGAGTACGATAATGGACTTTTGGAAACGGCCGAGCACGACACATACGAAATATTGCAGTCTCGGTTTGATTGAACGGTAGTGAAATATGCTAACTACCGCTCACCAAAGAGTGGGTTTAATACAGTATCCGTATTACAATTATAGGTTGCATCTGTCTAAATTCAATTACATTAAGTTAAACCTATTATGCTTGCTCGTTCGGTCACAAATACTTAATCTAGCATTATCTTTCTTATAATAAATTGTTTATAGGTGTATCTCACAACAAAAGCAGAGAACCACAGCTATGGAATGGTTTTATTTTTTTTAAATAAGGCATGTTTCAATCTCGCGTGTAGCGAGATTGAAAATAACCTTTCATTATACGAAGCTAGCGTGCAATTTATCGTATATGTGTTGTGATCGTGTCTTTTATAACGAAACCATGATGTTCTGCTATAAGTCATATCTCTGATTTAATGAATATCTACACATTTTCGCATACATTCTTACAATTCATGCTGTGGCACGGATTCTGAAAACCGATGTCGCTAATCACGACTTGGTATGTTAAAAAACTAATTACAAATAAGTCGTTTTCTAGGTTAAAAATACGCAAAATAATCGACTAAATCTACAATAAGTATTACATGACAGTTTGTTCGGGGTGTTATCAAAGGCTTATTACAAATAAAAGTAGATATAAAAGTCAATCAGGAAGTGTAGCATTCAATTACCACAGTCTATCAAACACATGCATCGAAACAAGCAACAATAACACGGAAAAAGAAAAGGCAATGTACTAGTATATTACAGAACAGACACAAAAGGGTTGACAAAATGAATACGGATACCGCCATGGAACGGTCAGTGGCCAAAAAGGCCGCATTGCGTTTAACCAGTTTCTAGGGTGCACAAAACCTCACTCGTACGCTATGTTCATCTCAATAAAACGATACAGTGTAGATGAAGAAATGCACACCATGCTCTAACTTCTAACAAACTGGGCGCATTAATAGAGGAAATAAGTCTAACACGAAAATGATGGCGTAGATATGAATATAAGGAACAAAAGGCTAGAATACCATAAAACTAGTACTCATTGATTTGGCCTAGCCATAGAGATCAATCCATTAAGATCACGGCGAGACAATATATGAAATAAAGATCAGACGTTAGCGTCCTCTCGGGGTTTAGGTAGACCTCTTCATAGAATCTGTTCGGTCATTATACACGAAAAGAAGACATCATAGTCACAAACTGTAAATATGTCATATAAATAAATATGCGATGCGTTATAAAAGGATAGGGTAATAACCTCTTTTGATAAATTGTAAAACAAATTTAATAAATATTGTATGAAAGTGCTTTATTTATGAATATCGCTTATGCCGGTGCTAGGAGGCGTGGGAGGTGTTGCATTTTATATTACCCCTGAGGCTCAAGTATAGACTCGATAAAACCGAGTCTGCTACTTTTATCTCTTGTTTGTGTCTGTTGAACTCAAAGGATTCACTTTTCAGTATGCATCACCAAGTATCTTACGAAACAAAGTCGATAAAAAAATCGAATAGGAAAGTAGTATTCAAGGTCGATATTCAAGCACAAACACACAAGGCAGCAAAGAACAACTATATATAAAACTGAATAAAAGGAAAGATAAGACATCACAAACACACAAGGGTTGACAATAGGGCTACTGCCTTGAAACAGTCAGGGGCAAAAAAGGCCGCTGGGGGTTTAAGACAGGTTCTAGGGTGCGCCAAAACTCACTCTTACCCTATTGTGATCCCTATAAACGGGACAGTGTAAATAAAGATATTCCCGCCAGGTTATACTATCTAAAAAACAAAGCAGCATTACTAGTCAATATAAGTTAAACACATAAATGATCATGTATATAAGATAAAAAAAAACATAAGCCTAGAAAGTCACAACAAAGTAAGTACTCAATGAATTGGTAGAAGCCAGAGCAATATGCGAACAAACCGTTAAGTGTACGACAAGACAAGATTAAAGACGAACATCAAACACTACTGTCCTATAATGATTTAGGCAGACGTCATCATAGGGTCCACAATCTGTCAGGTTATCGCACAATCAAAGAGTAAAGTATAGTGGCGAAGTGTAAATGGGTCCACTACTAAACATGCAGTGCGTTGCAAATTGAGTGATAAGGTCATAACCTCTGTTGATATACTTTTTAACAAGCTCAATACAGATTGTATGAAAGTGAATATGACCAAGGATCTTACGAAGTTTGAAATCACATCATCATTGATAGTCCTTGTGGTAGAAGAGTTCTTATATTACTTTTATATTTTAAAAGTAGATCAGGGTTACGATAAGAACATTGTGTAAATATTTGTCGAAGCTTACTGTAACGGTAGCCCTGCTGGAGTATACACATGTTACGAACATTAAAGTCCTCAACACGGCTACAAGCTCTAGAGAAACGAACAAGTTAAGAAACATAGACCCCATAAGAAATAGCTCGGGGAACATCCCCATGTAAATGGTGATAATTAACAATATCAAAATTAAAATCATCTCTCTTATCATAGATTTACTAATTCATAGATTTACTAATTCTATCGCAATTTTCAATAGAGAGATGTAAATCAAAAAAGGAAAGGACAGTATATTAAGCAGAATAAGCTCCCCTCTATGTTCTTGATTCCTAAACTTCACAAAATCCACACAAAGCACGTTTTATCGTAAATTCTAGTTCATGTACCACTTCATGTATCACATTTGTTGACCTCCTGCCTTTCCGTGATTAAAAAGCATGTTGTAAAATATTGCAAAAAAGTGTTTGAAAATTCCGGAAACTATCTGATTGGCCAATCAAAAACTCCGGAAAAGTCGTTGATAAGTTACGATGTAAACATTTCCATGCCTTTACTATAAGCGCCTACGACTTTTCCACTCTATACAACACTATATTTACATAACCTCATCAAGGATAATTATACAGAAGACATTTGCTAGAAAAGGAAGTACCTTTCTTGCTTCTATGTCAAGGCTTTCTTAACAGACGCCCTTAATGGTATGTAAAAATGTGAACGTGTGCCGATGTTTGCAGAGCGTTATCTTTTCTTTTAGATAACATCTTTGTTAGATATGGTAAAACCGTTTACCTCTAGGTTGTTGGTATTTACATGGGTAATAATTGTGCAACAAGTGTCGCAGATTTATTTTTATACTGTTATGAAGGAGATTTAATGTTGAGTGTGTCACCTGCTAGTCAGAGAGACATTATTGATGCGTTTAATACATCTCGGCATCTGGATACACCGTTCGTTGCTCATATGGTCACTAATATTTACTACCAAAGCTCACGTTGAATAAAGTCAACAGTTCGGATTCCATAGCAGCATTCCTCGGTCTTCATCTCTCGATTTCAAATGATTACATACATACTAAAATCTATGATAAGAGTGATGACTAACTTTGACATCGTTAACTATCCACATTTAGATGGGGGCGTACCTCGTATTAAATCATACGTATTAAATCATACGGTGTTTCTTTAGTTAGTTTCTCTGGATGTGGACTTTATTGTAAGAGAATTCCTTTTGATGGGATGTAGTTTTGTTTACACTGTCTTGTCTATTTGGGCGCTGAAGACAGGATAATAGCGAGGATTGTGCGCATATAAAATCGATTCAAGCTTACCAGTAGGCCTTATTGCTTACTGACCGTTCCAAGTCGGTAAACCTGTCTTCACCACCCTTTCTGTTGTTTTTTGTCTCTTTCATTGTATTTTCAAGTCCTTGTTTACAGTACAGTGCGGACCTACGATGCCATTGCGTTCGGACGCTGCGGTTTCTATAGGACCCTAAATCTCATTGTTATATCTCCCAGCTAATTCGTTTTCCTAGAGCATTTAACGGTATTAAGGATTTCAATTATCTAAATCGAGTTATTACGTAAACTTCTTCAGCAAGGTTTTCGGCATCACAAACTACGTAGATATCTTTCTCAAAGTTATATCGCCGCAAGGAAAACCTGCTGGAAAAACACTAACCTAAAAACAGCTCTGCGACAAGGAATATTCCAACCGTTATTCTATGGAGCTGTGAGCTGTAAACATCGGAAATTAAAGGGGCGTGACGGATTACCTGACCACTTTACAAACTTAATCAGGAAGTTCGGCAGAAACGGATACAACCATTTGATGTTACATCCTAGTGGGACTCCATGTTTGCACATTCTGAAACTCTGAAAGGGGAGGTTGGTACATGAACCTTTGTCCCTCGGGTTTTCTGGTCGTACCCTAGATTAGTTTTCTCTTGGGCTGCAACAACTGTGGTAGTTCAGTACAAGTCTAGATACAACCTGAGGTATTTCTAAATATATGTGTTTTATATATCTTTACAATAACCTATAACTCTCTTGACGTGGACTTTATTGTTTGAAATTTCATTTTGATTAGATGCACTTTTATTTACACTATCTCATCAATTTGAGCGCTGAATACTTTAAAATCGTGAGGTTGTGTACACTTAAAATCAATTTAACTAACCATTGGGCCTTATTTTCCACTGCCCGTTCCAAGTCGGTAACTCTGTCTTCCCCACTATTTCTGTTGTGTAATGTATTTTTCATTGTATAGTTAATTTGCTCTTTGTTTATTGTACAGTGCGGATCTATGGTGCCATTGCGCTTGTGTTCTGTGATTTTTATAGGTCCTTTTTTCTCATTTGATTTAAGTTTAGTTTTTTACTAAAACATTCATATCACCTGCCTAAAACAGTACCCTTCGTCGCATAATGAGTTTATATATGTCATGTTTTGAGTTAAATAGAAATATGTATATGACATACTTCCTACATTGACATTAGAGCCATTTTGTTCACAAAGTTTAAATGTGTTTACTTAGACCAGTGCTACAGTGGGATTCCGTAGTGTGTAGTTAAATTACAGTTTACAATACACAGGGTACATCACACATCTCTTAAGTCCATTATTGCAGATGGGCTGTGCAAGAAAACCCAATAGTAAAGATAGTTTAAATGTATTGGAATAAACTGGCCATGGCTTCAGCATAATATGACAAGAAACACAATGTGCAAATCAATATGTAATATGCAGTCACGATACTTATAAATCATTTTGAAAACAAAGGTCATAGCTGACAGACCCAGTTTTGAAGTGAATAAAACTGTACTCTGTAAACTCTGGGTTCAGATGTTCATCAAGCCAGATATTTAAAGTTTAGTCGCTTGCCTTCAATGTTCTCGTAAACTATATGACTACACACTGCTGTGACCGCGACATACTGCCACATGCCACTAGTGGGAACATGGGCACCACTAAAGGCACCGCCATTAAATGGGGAAGCAGGGCACCGAAGTGAATAGTAATAAATCCTCAAATGGAGGCTTGGCTGACGCACTTCACAATCGAAGTTATTTGTCTCGGCAGCAACAAAAACATTCAACAAATGACCCACATGTGGTCAATACAAATCATCAAATGATCCAAATATGGTCAACTAGTAACACACATACGGGTTTTAATAATATTCATCAAATGCCAAATATGGTCAACAATAATCATCAAATGACACAGATATGGTCAGCTATTACATTATCTAGAATCCAAATGCGGGTTTTACCATAAAAACAAAAAATGACTTTTAACCCAAAATGATTAAACACAATATTGCCATTATCATTCAAATAGTACCCCAGCTGGGATAACATTTATCAGCTATATAATAACAGTAACTCAAATATGTTTTTTTTTACATAGAACCCTAGCTGGGATTATGATTAGCATTTTATTTTTATGAAGGACAAGCAGATAACCTCAAATAGAGGTTATATATGCCAAACATATGACTGCCCAACCGATTTTGTAATTATTTAAATACTGCCATGGACCAGTTTCCAAAACTAAAGGCAACATTCTTCTAAACAACAATATTGCAGTCCTTGTGTCACTCTATACATAAACAAAGTGTTGTTGTGTGTGACAAATGTACACAGTCTCTAACTGAACCCAAATTAGAAAGGAAATATCCTTATCAGTTCTGCTTAACCTGGATGCTTGATAGTCAACTGGAAGACAGTTCAATGGGGTTTGAAACATGAAATATGCAGCCCAAACAAAGTTGATATCACCTGCAAAGAAATAAAACAGGGCACAAGTCTCAATAACTGAACTAAACTGAATCAAGTCAATAAAAGTAACTATTAATGCATATCAGAAACCACGTTCTTATATCGTCTTGATTGGATTTCACACTCTTATGAAGTGACGTCTTGATGCACAAGACATTGCATCATAATCAATAAAATAAAATATTAAAATACATATATAGAATGTACAGATTTAGAGAAAGATTAAAGAGTAACCTTTCATAATTGTCTCAAAAACACAAATAAACTGTTCCTAAACTTCTCAAATTAGCATCAATAATATGAACGTTCATGTTTTCAGACTTACCCTTCTAGTGATGATCAACAGGTCGATCATCGGTTACAATCGGTTAGAAAATATGAGGCATAACATGTGCCTGTTGTGACCTTGAACTCGGAACAATTCTGATTAAGTATGTAGTCTTTCCAGTCTTGTTTCTTATGTCAATGTTAAGGCATTTCCAACAGCAAAACACATCTAATCGATATTTGTGTTTGTGTATAATATGATCTCATACATCTCAAGTGTATTTCCTAACTGTTGTCTTCTGGATGATCATGTTTGATTTCTATTTTAACATTAAGACCCATAAACGATCATCAAAATCGGATAACAAAGTAACTGATGATCAGTTGCAGTCGATTAATCGGTACATGACATTTAACGGCCACAAATTAAACTGATTTATGGGAAGGTTCCACTGTTTCTTAACCATCTAACGGCTATTCCAACCAAACATACCCTCACCCAAAGAAGATAAAAAAAATTTATAATACACATACCAGTGATTGAAGCGAATTATGATACACATTACCATGCATAGAAGTAAATTTATAATCGGTAGAAACGAATTCAAAAGTTTGTTTCAATGAAAAATCTGTTTCAATGTTTATTCCGTTCCATAATGGCAACCAACAACAGACACCTCTGCAACCTATTAACTAAATTCAATGTTACAATTAACATTACTTTTGAATGACCAACTATGTAATTAATTATAAATATTATTTATTCAAGAAGACTAGGACAAAAGCATTTCCAAATTTACAAATACATTCTATTATGCTCCTTATGACTATGTTGACTATAAAACTAGAAATGTGTATCCTTTTCAAGTAAACTAACCCAGGTTTTAAAGGTCGAATGCAAAACTATTTTATCTTCATATAAATAAAGGAGATGTAATAGCGATTTGATGTTGACTGCCTGAATGCCATGTACAACCTCATTTAAAGCAGCTATCCCGCCAGCAACAGCCACATTTTACAAGGTATGTACACCGGTTCCAAACTCACTGACGACGAGGAATATATATATTATATAACATACACATTTTGAGTATCCAAATTCTATAGCCACAATATAAACGGCTTAATACAGCCAGGCTTAACCCTAAAACTGGAGTGTCAAATTAAGTTACCAGCTCACAACCCAACCCATGCACATTCAATCAAGGGTATTTTAATAACCCGTGAATAACAGACACCCTTAACCGGCACATACCCCTCACCACACGACCTGAACATCTAGATAGTTTTGACAAATATTTCTATTTTGTGCCTGCAAGAACACCTTACTTGGTTTATAAATGCCTCCTTTTATTCGGAGATAGTCATTAAAAGTAAGTGTGAAGGTGATATATATTTGAAACGTGTTATTTAATTGATGTGTTGAGAGCGTTTTATTAAAATAAGATCAGTCATAGAACAGTTTTATTTCGGATAGGATATAGCATAAAAGTGCTTATTATGGTTTAGTGACCATGCACAGAACTCAGTGCTATATACAGGTAGGGACAATCCCAACTGGGATAATACAATGATTACGTCATATTGGTTAAAAGGGGGAGGGACAATAAACCTTTGAACTACACACCCCTCAGCCCTCCCCCCACCCCCCCCCCCCCCCCCCCCACACAAACAAATAGATACCGTTGCCATTTGATATGCCTTGTGTAACAATGACAGGACAAATAATACTCATCGAACCAATAGAATAGCCATAAAATAAACCATGTGAAAGGCATCGACATTTTTCAAGGTCTTGGAAAATGGAACGCCACTTATAAATTCATTGTCAGTGTAACAATCAGTTCTGGGGATATATTCCCAAATTCTACACCAAATATTTTGGATACATTTGACATTCGCAATTTTTGAAATGTCGCTTTGTGATTTAGGTTCAGCGTGTATAACTGTAAGAAATGAAACTTTACATACAATACCAACACTGGGCTTCTATGACCTGTCCACAACTTCACACCCGGTACACCCACTTTTTTAACAGGAACTTTTGACTGGCCCTAAGTCAACTTGATAGTGACACGAACTGAAATATAAGGCAAAGTCTTTGAGAGAATGAAATGAAATTAAGCTTTAAATAAGCGATAGATAGCCAGTTATAAGTAAGCCGTACATCAGCAACCACACCAGTATACAAAACAACAGCCACAATAATGAAAACATCACTGTACACAAACAAATAAATGGGTAAAGTGGATCGCTAGACAAATAACACTGGACAATATATAAACCTTCTTATTAGCAGCGGCAGTCAACAGCAGCAAGTTAAAATTAGCTGAAATCAACAAAAACTGTTGTGGTATACTTATCAGCAATTTGTTAAGAGAACCGATTGCAGAAACACTGAAATTACCTTGTTGTCAACAACCACAATTGCATGATCAGTCCTGGGGAGTAAATATATAAGGCAGAACGACGACGATAACATAAATTGGCAAACATAACGGCTTGATGCAACATTTCTTTAACAACATGGTGACAAACAACTTATTATTTATATAAATTGTATTAATAATAGTACTTAAATAATATATGCATTATCAGCAGCAAGTTATCATTGACACCAAAGTTTTATTTGCTTATATAGTGTTCGCATTTGTATAGCTCTACTAAATTAGTGATTAAAGGGACACACGGAAAAAATTTAATTTGCCGCACAATTTATTAATCCAGTATCACTTGGACTTTAAAGTAGCTTGCATAAATATGTTTAAATATATAATTGGTGCAATATAATCAACAGTTAGTAATATAAGTGAGCTAAAAACTTCTCAAGCGAATTTAAATCTGGTGGTAATATGCAAAAGCAATGCCTAATACATTCATTTTTCTTTTTATAATTAATAGTACGACTGACCAAATGGAAGTCATGCAGAAAAAGTAACGGGACGCGGTCCGTTTTATACAATTCAAGAATCGCCGTGTGTGATTTAAATAAGATGATAATTGTGTTTGTAGGTAACGATGTAAACAGTTGAACATTTAAAGACATCAACATCAACAACAGAAAGTGGTGTAAAAAATAAAAATAAAAATCATACCGGGTAGTCATATTCTACAAGCCACAATTCTATCCACAATATTTTGTTCTTAACCCAACTGACATAAAGCCATACTGAAGTATAAAACCAGTCCTGTTTCCGTAAGCGTTGCAACATCTGTTCCTTCAGCCACAACTTGACATCCACCGTTAACCGTATCGCTTGCAGATTCCGACTACGACATGCACATGTACTGCATATTCTGTAACAGTTTGTAGCCACTCCACCATGTCTGGCGTCAGTTGCTTAACGATCATCTCACGAACTCTGGAGATACCACCAGCTCCTGCTGTCCGTATCTATTTTACTGGTAGGTTCATTCAGTTCCTGCGTCCTGAGTCGCCATCGGCCCCCTGGACTGCTTTACGGTAATGATGACTCTGTGACTGTAATTTAGGCATACTGTATTTCTGAAATAAATTGCTAAAATAATGAACACCTTGCACATTACATTAAACAATACATTTTTTGCATATGCATCCATCATCTATTTGAACACTGTGATATGTAATCCAGTCAATCGTCCTCGCCTTGGTCATGCAATTTATCCTAAGCAAGGGACTTAATCCGCATTGCTTAATACTGGTTCTACCCAGGAAGCTTTCGAAAGAGATTAATTTAAGTTGCAAGAACAGGTTTCCCAATCGATGTAAATTAATAATTTTAAGTCAAGTTAACAAAGAAAGAATTCTTCTTCTTCTTCTTTTTCTATGCACAAATGCACCCCTGGCAGGCCTCCACAGCTCCCGACACGCCAATGACCCCATCAGTATATCTGTCCGTAATATATACATCGAGATATTGAGAATGTCTTAGTAGACGCCTGCTTCACTGCGCATTTCCGCTAGGCAGTATGGAGCAGTCTCACACGGAGCAGTCTATTACACCTGCTCCGTGATCGGTTCATGCACGCAGTGATGTAATTATAAACTGATACCCGAATGACATTCACTTAAATTATTCGGTCAACACGTGTTGATCTATTAATGAATATAAGCACTAAAAGGTTATTGATAAATACACGTTATATTCCCTTATACAAAGATGAGTTATCTTCTTAATGATATAGATCTAGCTCAGCCTTCAACTCTACTCTAATTAATAACAACGTATGAACTGAACAAACTAAACGAGTGTTGAAATTCGACAACCGACAAATATTTTAATTGAACCTGTCATAGACCGACATTTGAGATTTATATTCATGCTACGTTTAAGATTTATATTCATGAACCTGTCCACTGAATGAAACTCTACATTAATCCTAACGTTTATTACAAATTTACATTAAATAACAACAAAGGTATACACTTTCAATAGAAATACGAGATACATGCTAAAATCTTCATTTTAATCTCCAACCATCTGCCTACTCGACGCCATTGAGAAGATCAGACTACACCAATTACCAACTAATCAGCGGGCAGTGAAAAAGTTCCAGGGTAATTTCGGAGCTATTATACAGAATCTCTTAATTTTTATTGGTTGACAAGGTGAACAAACCAAAAAATCTTGCTAAAAAATTAAAATTCAACTTTTGAAGAGTACTTATAAAGGTTAAATCATACATTTGTGCAATGTATTCATAATGTGTTGCATAATCAAAAAAGGAAGTATATTTTACATTTTCCTCATGTTTCTACATGAAATTAGGTGGGTCAGCACCATCCGACCCAAACAGCTTTTACAAAACATACTCAACGTATGGTTTGCGTATGTTTTTTTGATTAAACTAAGATAGGTCTTTCAAAACAAGTAAGCAAACATATAGCTTCTTATATTAGGGAACTCAGTACAGAGCTTAGAGTTATAATGTACGCCTATGAAAAATGAATAAAATTATTGTTGTAGTATGACCAGAAAGGTTGAATATACGTTGTAGGGTACACATTACTAAATCGTAAAACTAGCAAAAATAGAAGGGCCACAACTGTGCAGCAGGGTGACCACACACTCCTGTAAATTAACACCCGCACTACAATAAAAGGATTTATGTCGATACTCGGCAAATCCCATTATTTTTAACCATTTTAGGATTAGTATTGCATCTTCAGAACGACTTGGGTCTTTTGTTTTATATAGGAGAGTTTAGTGAGGCGTCTAAAATCCATTCATATCAAACGGCCTTGGATCGTAATATGAATACGGGAATAGTGTATAATGTTTCTAATATAAAATAATTAATTTATTGAATTGTTACTGTGTTTATATCGAATTGCTCAGCATACAAATCACTGCTTCAGTGCACATCACTATAAACTGACCACACAAGTGACCAGTCATATCATTGCTTACCTGAAATGCACTTTCCCGCTTTCTGTCTTTGTTTCAGATATTGAAAAAACACCTTAGAGTCTACATGAGTTGTCTTGGATGAAATTAGATTGTTTCAATTTAGTTGTTTTTTTTAACATTTTGCACAACTAATCAAATGGATGCACTTCTAATTTGCAGTGAGCAGATTGTGAGAGTAAACAAAGCCATGGCTCTATGTAAGTTATGAAATTGTAGGCTATAGCATTGTAAATTGTAAACATATTTGTATGTATATTAATATTGTATTAATCTCTGACATAAATATTCCACTAGGAAATATATTAGTGGATCAATTCATTATTTAGCAATGTTTGACTAAATTATGTTACTGAAAGTTGACATGTATTATTGTTAATATGTTAAATATATGTAATCCTACTTATTATAATATGTATGTATTTTCAGGACCATAAATAAATATAGTATGGAGCAAACTATGTACAGAGGGATTTAGTCAGATCATCAGGAAATAAACTATTTATAAACTTAAACTGGACTATAAGTATAACCTACTATACCACCTGCATAGCCCAAATATAACATATAACCTTACATGTGTTGGAAATGACGTAAAACACCATACAAACTAGTAAACAAAACACTATTTGGTAATGTACACTGGAAACCCAAGGGGTCGTGGGTTCAAATCTCACTGGAGGCATATTTGTTTTATTTATTTATTTTCATAGGAAACATTGGTTCATGGGTTCATTTTTTTTCTCATAATAAACCGTTCTTTTTTCTTTAATTGGGAGCTAAGGGGACCTTGTTGGATCAATTTTACATAGAGTTATAATGAAGAACTTCAAAAACCTTCCCTGAAACTACAAGAGATAAAGGTTTATTATTTTTTATTTGTTATCAGCTTTTGGATCCGTTACCAAGTTTGTTCAATTGGTGAACCTGTGGTCAAATTTGGCCCCGCCCCCAGGGGTAGCCAGTAGAGCGATAAGGCCCTCTTGGGCCTCTTGTTTTTATTAAAACTCATAAGGAATTTAAACAAGCCATTTTCTTATAATATAACCATTATTTTCATATTTTAGTTTTTAAAAAATGTGCATTCTAGGTTATCGATCGACTTCAGTTGTATTTATTTTGTAATTCCATTGTAATGAAGATTTTAACAGCGAGAAAAAAGACAAGAACATGAACGATGTGTTTAATCCTTCCTCTAGCAGAGCAAAATGTCAATCAGCAGCTAAATGCTTATAATCGATAATATGATAGATATATTAAATTCTAATTTTATATTAAAAACATTGCAACAATCACACCGTGAACACATACCTGTCAAGACTTACGCAGATTGCTTAATGGTGTCGATTTCTCTTTATATCCTCTATCCGACTTAGTGTTTTTCAAAGGTTTATAGTCTATATAGGTCACCCTCTTAATCGAGAATAGCGATGGTAGTAAAATCTTCATGAATAATTGGTGCAAGTATTTGAAATACGGAGGCAGCTGATTGAGTAAACATTAATTTATGATGGAGTTTTAAAGTAACAAGAGCATGATTTGTTATGATAGAACGGAACTCGTCATGTACTCAACGGAATTAGTTTTGTACATGGTCTTGGGATAATACTCTTTTAAATTTCATGGGAGACACATGTCACCAGAGTGCATACAGTTGACGTTTGATAAAACTGGTTATGATTATGTCCCCTTTTGTTTGCATTGAGAAGGCATTTGAAAAAGATAAAAATGAGAACTCAAATAATCTTAAATATGTTAATAATCTATTCAAGCATAGCACCGTCTAGATAAAAGTGTAAGCATATTAAACTGCAAGCTACATATTCAGGATATTTGAGTTCTATTATTTTTATTTTGTTAATGCACTTTCAATCTGATTCCACAAAAGGGGATATAATCCTTAAACAGACTTCCAGGACAAAGACAGTGTGCTCTATTTATTTGTAATACCTCGCTTTATCTGAAATGTGACTTCAGTAAAACGAGAGGGCCCGCTCACTTGATGACCTATGTCCATTGTAGTCACATGCAACAGTAATACGGAGGTCAGAGGGTGCAATCCGTCATGCATTATGGAGCAGAAATGCATTTTAAAGGGACTGGAGGTGATCAAATACGAATTAAACCTAATGCTTCTATGTAAACTAAACTAGGCCCATGTTCGGCACGGTTTCATTATTGTTGATCAAATGGTTTGGTCTGGAAAACTGGACGACTTGACTAATTTTTGATGTAAACTCATTAATACTAATGTATATGATGTTTTACCGCGCTTATAATTTCTTGTTTTGTGAACATAGTACACTCAAGAGATATAAAAACGCAACACGGGAATTTCCGCTATATATTGTATACACTGCACACTTAATTGCACATAATATTCCAAAGAAATCCCAAGATGTTTTGTAAAAAAAGGTTGCAGTTAATTAGAGAAAGGACACAACTGTGATGTTGTAGACGTTTTAATCACACTACACCTTGTAACAAGAACTTCATAAATGTTGAAATTGCTCTTTGAAAAACTGAGCTAGTCCAGTAATGTTTTTAACGTAAATAGTTTGCAAAATGTTGCATCCTAAGTTTGCTCATATGATTGCGCCAAACGCGTACTCTGTGAATAATGAAACTTTGAAGGAATACTATTTGCTGTATTATTTGTTGTTTTAGTATTTTTTCCAAAAGGAAATGTCTTACGTAGTCATGTACCATTCGATTAAACGCAGCATATTGTACATACACTATATAGCGGAAATTCCCGTGTTGCGTTTTCATATCTCTTGAGTGTACTTAATTTGAATAGTATGTGCAGCTGATATCAATATAACTCCCTTTAAACTAATATTTATGATTTTCCAGACCAAGGCAAACATTTTCATCTTTAAATTACTAAACTTTTATTACTAGAAGGGTGTTCCACGGAACACTTGTTTTGCCTGCCATATGCTTACATGTATTTCAGTAAAGACAATCTAACTATAAACGCTTGAAGACAAGGGTTGCAATCCTTCATGAATTATGGAGTTTTAAGTTTATGAAAAGAGGCGTACCTCTGTAATGGATAATTGATAAAGAAGAACTGTATAACGTGTTATGATCATTATGTTGACAAGTTACGAGTTTAGATTGGAGGTTCACGTTATATGAAAAGTGGCATACCTATGTTAAAATGAAAGTCATTATTGGACATGTGTAACAACATCTCATGGGGAAAGATGAAGATGTGTATGAAGTTTCACAAACATAGGTCAAATATTTTTGAAGTTGATGACCAAGGTTAGGTTGCATGTTAATATGTGCCAGACGACATAGTGATCTCTAAGCGTCTGCCATGCTACGCAAGCAGATACAATACGAGGTATAACTCTGCATTGAATAACTGATAAGGAAGATATGTATAAAGTTGCATGACCATAAGTCTATATTTTGACAAGTTGTGGACTAGGTTAGGTTGTTGGTTAAAGTTTTATGAAATGAGGCATAACTCTGCCAGATGAAATTCAATTATTGGACAGGTCAGTAGTACTGAAAAAACAAATGACTTGACAAAGAAGAACTGGATACATTTATTAATGTAGCGGCCTATATATATATATCGTCCATGTCAAATTTGGTAAATATTGGTCAAGCTGTTTCTAAAGAGATGTCGTTTACAAATGCCCTATACATGTCTATGTAAAACGTAAAATCTCCATATACAAACGTTAAAACCCCGGGTAACAGCCACTTTTAACCCTATGAACTTCGTTTGTACAACTTTTGTAGTCTAGGAGTTGGCGATCATTTAAAAATCAAAAACTGTCAAAATCTGGTCAGCAGTTCTTAAAAAGATGTTTTTAAGGTTTTGACATATATTAACTTAATTTGTATAACAGTGACCGGCCCTGAACTCTGTATCGTCCACGAGAAATTTGGTCAAAATTTGTCAAGCGGTTTCTGAGGAGATGTCGTTTACAAATGCCCTATATAAGTTCATGTAAAACATGTAAATTCTCCATATACAAACTTTGGAACCCCGGGGCACAGCCATTTTTTTACCCTAGAAATTTCGTTTGTATACATTTTGCGCATTGACCTAATTTTTACAATTTTGAAATAATTTGACCTCAATATCATCCATGTGAAAATCGACCGTCGTAAATAATCTTACATGTGTTAAAAATGACGTAAAACACCATACAAACAAACCATGTGAAATTTGGTCAAAATTGTCCAAGGAAAAGTTGTTTAACCATGGGCTAATGGACGGACGACGGACGGACGGACAAAACCCGGTCACAATAGCTGACGTTGAGCCTTCGGATCAGGTGAGCTAAAAAAACACTGAACTAATATTAAAGATTGAACATTAGCAAGTTATGTAGAAAATCTAACTGGACACCACGAGTTTTAAAACAATCAAGATTGCCGTCTGTTCCTTTAAAGCATTCCGGATGTCAGACAATGTTTTCTTTCTATTCCTTGGGAACCTAACACATACCATCACAACTAGAAGTTTTAGCGAGATTTTGCTTACAACTGGGTGGAAAATACAGTTGAACATTCATTTGATAAGTAGTTTTATTACTAATGTAAGGTCAACAAATGCATTAAACGTTTTCGTACTCAATACTTTCACACATACGCTCTTTTTTCCCATCTTTCAATTAGGAACTCTTTTTTATTTAAACATAGCTCATCATCGACATGAATGCTTGACTAAGTAGGGTTATGGTTATGTTCAATAAAAATATGTATTTCTTCAACTTCTCAATGGATGTTGTTTTTTTATTGAGTATGAAACAAGCAATTCTACTTTCTTTCACATCACTCTCTATGGTACGGATGAAAGTGGTATTTATGCAGGATGAAAACCGACGATCCAGGGAATTTTGTTGGTGTAATAAGCATCATGTCATTCTTCATGTTCTTCTTTTTTCTTTAATTGGGAGCTAAGGGGACCTTGTTGGATCAATTTTACATGGAGTTATAATGAAGAACTTCAAAATTCTTCTTTCTACTTTCTTTCACATCAGTCTCTATGGTACAGATGAAAGTGGTATTCATGCAGGATGAAAACCGACGATCTAGGGAATTTTGTTGGTGTAATAAACATCATGTCATTCTTCATGTAGATGTTGTTCAAAATAATCCATTGAAATTATTTTTCAACACTTGGCTCCATTAGTTGTATACCGTAACATGCAATTTGTGAAAATGGCAGCAACTTGTCTGAAAAATAAAGAAAATGCAAGCAATGAATATTAAAGTTAACTCTAATTAGGCAAGATCTACCATTCATTCATGAGACACCTAGGGATATGTCGGTCGGCTTTTTACTTTATTTATTTTTGTAAAGTTAAACGCAGATTTAATAGGTCAGGATTATTCAGTTCTTTCTTGAATCCTGAATAAAACGAGGAGCCACCAGTGTTTTAAAGGGACACATGCTAATCTTGAAGTGTTTTTCAAGCATTGAAATTAGCGTCTGTATTTATTTATCCAGTTTCATTTTGACTTTAAACCTGCTTGCATATAGTTAAATGAAATTTCTTAGTTTTCACTTTTCCTTCTTATTTTACCATAGATATTGGTGATATATAATCAACAGTTAATAACATCCAAACAATTTTCTTTATAATATTCATATAATTATTATTAATGATTGAACAAATGCAAGTTATAGAAAAACTAAAGAGACGCCGTGAGTTTTAAAAAAGCACACAAGATTGCCATGTGTCCCTTTAAAGGAGTCGGTCGAGTTACACTCAGAGTCAGTAAACACATGTATTATGTTAATGGCTTTACTGAACATACACTTTACTGAAATGATTTACCAATTATTTCTTTAAATACTGGTAAGTTAACTTAAGTAATACTGAGTACCTTCTTCGTGGCTTTCTATGCTATTGTTTTTTGTATTAATATATACATGAGCATCTTTGTGTTTTACTTATATTGCCTATTAATGCTGCCTTGTTGGTTAGAGAATAGTTCATGGCGGGGATTTCTTTTTTTTTTGACAATTCTCGCCGGGAGCAGCCCGGCATCGAAGTTGTCCACTAGTAATTAGTCTCTATCATCCTGAACACTCAAGCTGACTGCGAGCGCTAGCGAGCGTCTGGACTCACTGTTCTTTAAAACAATTGACCGATAGACGGCGCTAACCGTCAAAACTGACTGCGACGTGACGTCATTTCGTTTGCAACATCAAAGTGCACGTTGAATTACGCGCAACATTAGTTCCGATGGGATGTGTGTACGTCCTTATTAAATATACAATAAACTTCGTTTTATTGCAGTTTCTTTTAAAACATAATATAATCTTACAAAATGATGTTTAAAATTTAATTTGTAGCACTAATCGTGATCCGCTGACTATGTTTGGAGTAATTTTATTGCACAACATTGCGCGTAACGTCACGTACTTTTTGACGCCGTCTTGACGTAGGTGGTGATTCCCACGGATTTCCATAACAAACTGAAATTGACCAATCAGAGGCCGGTGATTTGTTTTTGTCCACACCTCGTTTTGATGTCAAAATTTTAAAGAAGCTTTACTCCAGACCATCGTATGGACTTCTTTGACAGAAGTCTCGCGAGAGGTCTGGATGATCGAGACTAACTAGTAATCACTTTTTCGGCTATGGCGGCGATTACCGTAAAAAGTCAAAAAAATCCACAAAGTAAACTTTCGCGAAAGTCGTGAAAACAATACGGACGAGCAAAGCTCGACAAACGAGCCACAGAGCTTCCGAAATTAAACAACACACATTTATATTATCACCAAATTATTCATATTTGTTTACGACATTATGTCGATCACGTTCTTGATGTCCGGAGTTCACATCGTCCGGCCTGCTTCACATTTTTCAGAACAGCGTATGGTACGCGGATTCAGACTTGCATCAATAAGCGTATAAATGTAAATTTCTTACTTTTTTCTTGTGAGAAGCAGCATGTGACGTCAAGACTTGAGTAGGGGTACGACTGACATTAAACATGACGTCATGCGATATGTTAAACATAACGTCATGCGATATTGTAAACATGACGTCAACGGTCATGTGCGTGAACATGTGCTAATTGCTTTGGTATACAATGTTTGCCAGTCTTGCAATGGGGAAGGGGATGTGGGTATTTTCAGATACACATCTGTGACAGTTTACTTACCTATATAATACATTCTAAAATGAAATAAAATGTCCGGAGGCCTCCACGCCCCCAACCATAGGCCTAAGCTTAGCTATGTTATTGTACATGTAGTCCGGAGTAAACTTATGTAATTCATGATAAATTAATAATTACAAAGTATTGAGCTTCGCCCGATGCGAACCCCCGAACATTAAATAAAACAATAATAGTTGGTAAGCTTCGCGAAGCGAAGCCCACAGGCCACGATTCGTCCTGTTCTTCAATTTCGTAGCTGACCTTAGTTGACATTTTCAATTCGCACGAAGCGAGACCCCGAACATTAAACAAATTCATAGAGCACACACTGAAATAAGCTTCGAGAAGCGGAGCCCCAAATCACTTACAAATTCATATGTTATAACAATGTTATGACCGTGTGGTAAACATGGTGAAATGGTGATGTAAACGCCAAAATAATGCCGAGCGCAGCGATGTGTATAACAACAATTTAACACGATGTGTGTATCTCACAAAAGGTTTAATTATTTACAGTTGCAGGTGGGAAGCAGAGTGGTTATTAAGCTCCGCCGTCAACTTTTCATAGCAACACATGACAACGGAAAGTAGTACGCCATTTGCCGTCAACGTCAAACAAAGTGAAACGGCCGCCATTTTCTTTTTTTCAAAACACGTCATTTCGAAGATTGTGACAATTTTACATGATTAAAATCTCAGTTCCCCTTTAAGTTTCATCGTCTTCAGCGGTATTGACTTTTAGAAGCTTTACTGCGCGAGAAATTGCGAGATTCACCCATTTAAAATTCCAAAGCGAGGGGAAATAACTCGTAAGAGATGCCATTGTTAAAATTAGTTTAAAAATGATAAAACTTGTTGTTTTTTTTAAGTTAATATAAGGAGACGCTCAAAATATATTGTTGAAGCTCATATTGTACATGACGTGTGCTTCATGTAACAAAAATCATGTTATTTCTTTATCAAAATTACACGCTAAAAAGAAAAAAAATCGACTCGGCACTGTCGGTCAAAAAGTATAACGAGCGTCAGTGACCATCTACAAATGCGTATTCGTTGAAGCATATTTAAAAAAGATCCGACATCTGTTCGATTTCTTGGTGAGCGTTTTGATGGCCCATCTGGTACAATAGTACTAATCAGAGTCTTCTCTGACCCTAAAAAGCCTCTAGTTTTATTTTGTTGTTATTTTGTTTAGGCGTACACAGCCAGATCAAATATCAAAAACGTCTGGTAAGGTCGGAAGGCTCGGATTATATACACCCCTGGTGTGTTAATGCTTTATTTGTTTATTTGGCGAGCATCACCATGTATATGCAGCCTTAATAATGTCAAAATATTAAAACAAAGCTGCAGTCCAATTTATTTGGCTTTCCCTCACCGGCCCTCGCCTAACCACCACCCACCCCGCACGACTAAAACAAATAAGGCAGATCTGGTCCTGAAGGGTAGGTCTCATTGGAATCTGGGAAACAGCCCTACCCCTACTCTCGGTTTATATTAAACACGCTTCGATAAATAAACTGGATAAGAGGATTTATGTCCACTTCCGATTGACTAGGCTAAAGGGAAATGACGAACACACTGGAGGAAACTCAGTGGCGCTGGTGAGGCTTGAACCCGGGACCTATGGTTTTAAGTGCGCCACTCTATCCACTGTGCCACGCCGTCCCTCAACAAAGAAATATAATATGTCGAACTAGTATAGACATAGAAATGTCAGTTTCCGGACTAATTAGTGGGAAGTGTTTTCCATGGAAACACTTGTGTGGCCTGCCTTGTTCTTATTTCCAAGATTAGGTTGCAGGTTTGTCTTATTAAAGGGCATAACTCTGCCAAAATGGAAGAAAGTCATAGTTATTGCACATGTGTAATAACATTCCTTGAGTTGAGATGAAGATATGTGTGAAGTTTCATGAACATACGTAAAATACTTTTCAATTTATGACCCATGTAAGGTTGCAGCAGCAACGTTTAATACACATTCCTGGCCGCAGGTTAAAGCATGACGGACGGACGACAATGGACAAAGTGATCCCTAAGTGTCTGCCGTGCTAAGCAGGCGACACAAAAACAAGTGTTCAGTTAAATAAATATCATCATGAAAATATTTGTATGCACTCTTCAACCCAATGCATTTTATTTTACCAGGCATGTTTTACCAGGCATAAAGCAAATGTCACTGGTCTGCAGTGACATTTGCTTTATCAGATGAATAATGCTAAATAAAGTAAAACATGTTTCGAGACACTAATTCCAGTGCTTGATATACACTTCAAGATTGACATGTGTCCTTTTATTTACAAAATATCTATTTCAAAAGCTTGAATAAACGATAAATAGATTAAAATGACCATGTTTTTCCCAAAGTCAGTTTTTCAGTTTTAGATAGCAAATGGAAACATTTTTTTTTTACATCTAGATCATCTAGGTGAGGCTTTATCTTTTTTATAATACAACTGAACTAAAAAATATACTATTCAATATTTTATTTATATTTCTAAACTGAACATCTATTATAATAAGACTACAATAATGAAATTTACTTCATACTTAATTACTCACTTTATATGGGGTGGTCTGCCTTTAACCACAAACAAATCAACAGTCCTATATGGCCTAAAATGTGCTAAAATTATGTAAAACACCATTCAAACAAACAAAATACTTCAATATTATGCCAGATATTGCATGGCAAACCAACAAGTTTTTTGAATGTGAGCAGAATGACATTGTATATGGTACATTTGGTGTGTGTTTTTAACAGCTTTACACATTATATACATGATATATAGCCTCTGTGAGATATAATTATGTTCATTTAGGTTCTTTAAAAAATAATGTTTGCTCAGTTATCGGGGATCGCCTAATTGAAGTCACCATCAGACGGACACATCTCAAGCAGCATTACGCAGTAACAACAGTACACTGTGTAACACATATGGTCGAAGAAAATATAACCGCGTTTCTGATTTGGCCTAATTAAATTAATATATTTCCTGGAGTTCAGAATCTTGCGATCACAGTAGTGTCAACTTTTTTGTTAAATCCACACGTCTTTCAGGGTTGCAAATGGTATTTGAAGAACGAAGGGCATCTCGAGATCAGATGATGCGTCTCTGAAATGAACAAAAATAATCTAATCGCGAAGTAGTTGGATATTTATGCAAAGCGTTTGTTCTCTGTACGTACGGCCTGGACCCCCGGTTTATAAACCTATTACGCGCTTCAGTGTTTATAACGCAACACGAATACCATTGGCTTATTAAAACAGCGGGGGCGGGCCCCGTTCATCACCAGGATTAGCTGTAACATATCCCATTCAGGCTCTGTGTTTTACAACAGCCAGTCGGAGTGGAAAATTCTTATTCACTACAAATACATTAGTAGTTTGTTAAAATGCCATTGAACGCCATGATATTGGGACATGCGATCCAAGGCGTCTCGATGTTTATGTGGCATAGATAATCGGTTGAGACATGATTCAGATTAAAACAATACTGGAATATAAGCTTTTACAGAGCAGGGTTTAGTTCCCCTGTGTGTCATAAAATGAGGCGTTATGTGCCCTATTTCAGAGTAATATTTAGTCAGCATATAGTTCCCACTCATATACAGAGGCGTACATAGAGTCCTTATTGCAGAGCAGTGTCTAGACTATTGCAATTACAGTGCACCATTTGTAATAAATAGAGGCGTTTATGCTATGTGATAGTCTTACCGGTGTTAATGTAGACTATAAATAACTAAGAACTAACAACGTGTTCTAAAAATCTGTAATTACGATGTCTATTCATTGTAATGTAGATAGGGACACTGACCAGCAGTAGTCAGTGTTTCAGACTGGAGTGGCGTGGTAAGAGAGTGTCTGTTATAATAAATACTGATAAAGGCGATCTTTTGGGAGCAACAAACCAATTAAGAGAATAAAGCAGCAGACTCGGTTTTATTGTCTGTTCATTGAGTCTTTAAAAGACTAAAAGTCTTTAGAAGACGACAATACAACCAACTGCCCGTTTTAAATTCAAGTTATAAATTCGTTCATAATATAAGAATGCGTATAACAAGTTCATAGATATAATGGATTTCTTGACAGAATTCATTAATGTTCATATCCAAACGATTCGTTCGTGGTCAGTTTGGCAGCTGGATATTAATCTCCAGTATCGCAGGCTGCGAGGATCTTTGGTCCATTCAAACGTAATTTAGATCTGACTTTATAAAGTGTCAGTTTATTGCTGATTATCTTACACCTCCCGGCGGCACACTGAGGTTGATTAATGGGCATTTAATCCAGCATGTTTCGAAGTGTATGGTAGTTCCATGATAATTACTCCGATTATGTGGCCGCCTTGATTGGGCTAATGAGCATTCAACAGGAAGGTGTTACATGACAGTTTAGTTAGACACAAAAACTTTGCTTTTAATGTGTTTTTTTCTTCTTCTTTTTAAGAAGTTGTCTTCTGTTCCTACGGTAAATGGCATTATCATCTTTTGTCATAACCGAGTAGGATCGCTCATTTGCTTTTTAACTACGAGAGCAGGTTTCCACAATTTGTTAGATGGTTGAATTCTTACTGTGTCTCTAATTGACATTAGTACATCTAATTGTATAGTGCTTTATTCTATATCAGTTTCATTATGCAATTAAAGGAAATTAATATGTGTTACATAATATTACAATATTACATGTCTACTATTTGAACTTTAAACATATTCACACCCTTGTGAATAAAAAGTCACTTTGTGGCATATATCGACACTACACCCACTAGTTGTTTGTTACTTACTTCCCAGAATAAACAATGCGCATAAAAAGTTTTTTTTTTATTTTATTTAATTATATGCAAGCAGTTTTAAAGTGAAAATTTTACTGGACTAATAAATTGTGATGCTAATGTTCGACAAAATCTTCAAGATTGCTGTGTCCCTTTATTAAGTAGTATTGTCCTATAACAGTAACGCGCAATTTAACTGGGGCGGTCTTATATCGATATAAACTGACATCGCAGAGAAACTTTCACGTTGTATCATCAAAGTGTATCCATTGTTTTATGTGATAAAATAGAATTTCACAGTATATATATATATATGTATATATATATATAAAGAAAGTAATGTATTCCAATGAGCTGGGGCAATAGATAGGCAAAAGAACATATATATGTGTGTTTTTTGTAACTTGGCCGACTCCCTTATAAAACTCCTTTTTTTAAGTTAACTATCCCACCAAATAACTACAAAATTACACTAGAAAATCGTTTATTGAAACTCTGTCCAGGTGTTCAGGTCATATAACAATGTGTATGTGCCGATTAAACGTATAGGTTTATTAATAGTTTCTTAGAATATCTGTGATTGAATATCCGTAAAATGAATTATGAGTTGGTAACTCTTAATTTGACGCCACAGTTTTGGGGTTTGCTGGTTAAAGCCGTTTATATTGTGTATGTAGGGTTTGGATTCTCAAAATATATGTTATATATATACTTTTTCGTCAGTAGGTTTAGACACAGTGTACATAATGTTGTAAAATGTAGCTGTTGTTGGTGGGATAGCTACTTTAATGAGAATATAAAAAAATCAGTACAAAGCGCGTTCTGCCACTAAAATAAATCGGTATCTAATTATTCTCAAGCTTATTAAAATCTTCATTTATAAAAACCACGTTAAAGAACCATAGAAATGTATTCGATAGTAAGAATAGCCTAAGGTATAGGGAAACGGTCCCGAATTTCCTATTTCTGCTAGTAAGAGCTTAGGTACTTTTTTTAATTCCCCTCTCTGGGGTGCCTCGAAATATTGATGTATTACGTTTAATTACAATTAATTTGATGAAAATGTGCAAAGAGCTGGTGTCATATTATTAGCCTAAGCTATGTCACATTACACAGGGGTCAAATATACTAAAGTGTATTGCTTTAGCTTACCCAGTCTCGGAGCTGAAACTTGGAGATGTCACTTGACGTGAGGTGGCACAACATCTGCAAGGATCCCTGAAAGAAATATGAATTATTGTTTATTAGTGTTTATATATTAATTTGTGTTTGTGTGTGTGTGTTTGGTGGTGGGGTGGGGTCTGGGGCATGTGGAGGGTACAACAGCTGTCATAGAAATAATATATCAAGTGGGGGGGTGTGGGGGGGGGGGGGGGTTGTGTGCGCGAAGTGGGGAGAAGCCTTTGGTGAACGCTCTATATGATGTTGTATGTTTAGGTGTAATTAAGCGCGGATAATTTTTTATCCGTCCCATCCGAATTGGTTTCCGCTCAATAACTTTTGAAAGGGTCCATGTTTGTAATTAATATATGGTGTGTAGCTGTGTAATTATAATATACAGGTCAAGTTTGATTTAGGTCAACATCGATCTATTTCTGAAGGAGTTATGGCCCCTTTTCCGCTCAATAACTTTTGAAACGGTCCAAGTTTTGAATTCGTTAATGCCCAGTAAGTGTATATATGGTTATAGGGTAGGGATCTCAACGGTTTACAAGTTATGACCCGGGGGCTATGTCACCAGGGGTGGGGAAGGAGTGCAGGGTCTATTTTTTTTTTTGTGGCGAATTCATAGTTCTAGTAATTTATACCGGGGGCATCCGCGTCCTATGGACACATTTTTAATTGCTTGTCAAATATGTTGGGCCCCCACCACAATAATATTAATAATAATTTAAACGTTCCTAAGCCCATGTCAATTACATTTGATAACCATGCAGAAAGAAACATATTCATGGGTCAGGAGAGAGTACATACCTTTACTTTAGGCTTTAATTTGTTTGCATCACCAAAGCTGTCAGTGTCACTAAATTAATCCAGCTTCAAGGCGAACGTGACATGATGTCGTACTGATCAATGAGTCATGAAGGACCTTGATCAATGCGTGTATCTTTGTCTGTTCTGTAGACTGCTAGCTGTTCTTACAGCACTCAACCATAACAATAGTTAACACATGTACAGGTCTGTCTTTTTGCTCATTAAATCATGTAATTGTTAATTACTGACTTGCAATTATCTCAGTTATTCAACACAACAACACATCAACAGCCAACTAGTTGCGGTTTATTGATTTTAAAGCGTCCAGTTGCGGCTGATTTTTACCGTAAATATGCTAAAAGTGTTTAAACATAGGACTGTACATCTGATTTACTGGCATTTTATCTGGGAGACAGGAAATATTTATGTCCGGGAGTAGAAAATATTCATGTTTTACGTTTCCATTGTTGCTTTTCAGTATTGCTATTTATCTTGTAGCCGCCATTTTGAATATGAGTGTTTTGAGTGACAAAATGGGGTGACCATCTTTCAAAACGGTCTCAAAAAATGGGTAGTCATGAATTTTGCCGAAATTTTCAGGAAAGGTAGTAGAGGTACTGATCTATCATTCCTGTTAATTTAAGTCAAATCGACGATGACCAATTTTTCGTAACCGTTTTGATAAATCGGTAATTTTGGAGCTTTAAAAAACTCAAAATTTCCGGTCTTCACATTTGAACCGCGATTTAGGCTATGAAAAATATGCCAATAGTGGTCAAAACGAATTCTAAGGGGATGTTTAACATGTAAACTTACTTTATTCGTTGTCTGTGTTGTTTCTGCATTAAACATTGGCTTAAGCTAACGTTTTTTAAAAGGCAACTGCAATTTCCGCGTAACTGCACGTGAGTGCAAATTGGGACTACTTCGTGTCAAAACACTTTAAATTCAAAAGTGAGTTATGGGGCATATCCTCGAGAAAAGCTTCGGCTGCGTCCAACCTGGTTGTAGTCCCTGTCATCCAAACACACACAAGATGATTGCGAGCGCAAACGAGCGTCTCGTCTCAATTTCATTAAATTGTTTAAAAGAATTTTTTAAATACCGCTTCATAATTTATAAAGGGGCTGGCGTAGCCTTATAGACAACCGCTGAACTTGAAATCCGCCGAACCCGGGGTAAAGCCTCACCATCGCCACTGAGCTTCTTCTTTGTGTTCTTCAGCAAGACGCTTTTCATTAGCCTCGTCCGTCGAATTGGCTTATCCCCAAATAACAAGGGCGAACCAGAGGCTATCATCCCACCCAAAACCATCACACACCTAAAATTCGTCAAGCAATGTTAGCCTATGCTTGTCAGATTTTAAGGGCCTCGCACGGGGTCATTATCATAGGATTTAGCAATTAAATGTTTTCAAAATGCACTAGAATTCACATAATGTCATGTAGAAAACAAAGAAACTTCGGTAAGAGTAAGGGTATGGGCCTATACACGTATCATCCCCCTCTCTCAGGGGCGGCACTAAATAATATATAATGTTTTGATGAGCCGTTTAATGGCATTCATATTAAATTCTCTGATAATGATATTCATATTGAATATGACCACTCAAAATTAAAATATTAAAACATGAAATTAAAAAAACACTTTAAATTGAAATGAAACAACTACATATATCATATATTTAAATAAATATTGACAACATATATAAATCATTCATCCAGTTTTTCTAAACCAATATAAATAATAATGAATTTCCTACTTCGCTGTACTCTCCTTCTCCCCTAGCTTGACCCCTGAAATATTAGTATTATGTTTAGAATTGTCCAATATATATGGATTTTGGGCGTTCTGTTGTAATTTTCGTCTCACTCCGTTTCGCCTCAAATTACAACAGAAAACGCCCAAAATACATAATATAATAAATCACCATGAAATGGTGATTTTACTTGATTTATTAAAACTTTTTTTAAAATAGGGGTAGTGAAGATTGCAAGTTTAATTTTTTTATAAGTTATCAAAAATTATAAAAATGTTTATTTAATACAAAACAAATTTGTTGATTTGTTATCAAAATTAAACCCAAATTAAAAAATGTCTGACCTTGAATACAAAGGTGGTGGATCATACTCAAACACACTACTAAAACAATAAATAACACTTTTTAGACTTTTTTGTAAGGTTGCCATTGCTTCCTTTCTTCCCTGCTCCACTAGTTCTTTTTTTTGAACTTCACTAATTTCAAGTTTCTTTTGTTTGATGTCCTTTTTCAAATTATAGTATCTTTCCAGTTCATCTAAAATCAACTTGAACTCTTGCTCAGATATTTGTGCATCACTCAACGCTTTTGATATTAACTGCTTTATACTATTTAACTTAGACTCTGCCAAAGTTTTTATTTCATGATGTTTTTGAGCTTTTGAATTAAGCTTGCGTCTGATAAAATTAATACAAACACCTGTAGCTCCACATACTATTGCTGCTATTTCCAAAGGTAACAAAACTGGAACATTGGGTTTAAAAACAATCAAATGGGTCTGGTTCTTTCTTAAACAATCTTGGTCTAGGCGTCTCTACTGGAGCTGTTGTCTGTAGTTTAGGTGTCTTTGCTACATTTTTTCTTGTTATCCCCAAAACTGATATAGCTGTCATTATACCCATATATATGAATGCAACATTTTTAAAACCATCTACCGTTTTTCCTATCTCTTGCATGGAATATGTTTGTTTCTTTTCTTCTTCTTGTTCGTCTTCCAAAACAGATTGTTCATCTTCCTGCTGTTCCAGCAACAAATCTATGTCATCTTTTTCTTCTCCTTGTTTTTTCAATAGACGGGAAAGAAGTTGCGTCTGTTTACGACTTTCTTCTGCTATGGTTTCCAGATTATACACCACATCTTCTGGTGTAGCTATTTCTTTTAATATTTTGTCACGTTCTGTGTTGTCATGTGGTATAAGTTCGTCTGCCGTATATGGTTTTTCATTCTCTTCCTCTCTTGTAATGTCCTCCCTTGTAATACGAGGGTCCTCCCTTGTAATACGAGGATTCCATATCTTCCTTTGTTTGTCATTTCCAATTCTATATCTTTTCATCGCTTGGTTCGCAGATATTTGTCCACGTAGTCCACGAAGTTCTTCTATTTGTTTTTGTGTCAAGTATCCTCTTTTGTTTTCCATGTTTTTATATTATGATATATTTTAATATTATTTTAAAATAATATTAGAACACAACAAATGTTGGTATCGTCTGTATGCAGTTAAAGACTGTTTGGAATCTTCTGTCTGTAGTTGAAGATTGTTTAGCATCGTCTGTGTGTAGTTGAAGATTGTTTAGCATCGTCTGTGTGTAGTTAAAGATTGTTTAGCATCGTCTGTATATATTTTGACATCGTCTGGGTATCGTTTGAGTATAGTCTGTATATATTTTGTCATGTTCTGTAATTGTTTAACATCGTCTGTGTGTATTTTGGGGCTATATGGGACTTATTTTGCTTGTAGCATCGATTGTTGCATTGCTTGTAGCAATTCTGTAGGATAATCATGGCTGAAAAGTTGTTAAAGCCATAAAAGTGTAAGATATTTATATCAACCCGGGGAACAAGAAGGTGGAAGACGCAGAGCAACTGATCCAATGGAGTGTAGATATTCACAAGATTAAAAGATATATGGTGACGCAAGGTATAAGAGTTTATTATTTGAAAGCACCAGCGCCACAGAGAGGATTTGTCAAAGAAGAACTACTTATTGTTCCTGCTGATACTCAAATTCATAAGTTTTTATAGAAACCATGTGCATCAGTTGTAATTCCATCTTCTCGGATGTATCTTTTTCAGTAAAATTGTGATAATGTAACTTTGTTTACTGTTACGCCAAATATCTGATGCTTTATTGATCGTATCATATTCATATCATGGGTGTATTTTTTCTTGCCAAACAATGCATCCTTGTAGTTTTCAAAGTTTATGTGTTTTTTGACTACATGTTCTTTTACACCCTTTGCTTTTTTAATAATCTTCTCATCCGCTCTCAAAATAGAATATAGTTTGGGTCTTAATCCAACATACTCATCTATAGCAACACCAGCTCATTCGTCTTTCATTTTACCTACTTTCTTGTTTGTTTTATCATACATTGGGTGATTTTCAGGATAATTACTTAGATCATACTCATCTTTCATTTCAACCATGTCTTTGTATGCATCATCTGTTTTGATGTCTATCAGTAGGCTATCAGTGTCTGTGTATAATAAACTACATTTATCCCCATATTTTTTCTTTAGAGTATTATAGTACCAATCATACATATGGTACTTTGATAATTCTAATACTGACATCCCAACATAGATTGGTTTGTTTAATGTTAATTTTGTTTTGTTTACATGTACTGCTGATAATTCATCTGAAAATTTTATACGCCTGTTTAAGTTGGGTTTGGCTATTATTTTTCTTATCTTTTCATTTTCAGAGCCGTTAGTTTTGACTAGTTTTATATCAGTCCGCTTGCGTAGATTTTCCATTGTTTTGCCAAACACAGAGTTGTTCATAAGTTTGTAAAAATCTGTTTCAAATTTTGATTTAGCCTCTCCCCTAAGTTCTGTGTTTAGGTTTATGTATGATTCCATCCATGTTTTTTCATTAAATTCTAATACTCTGTGTATTTTCTTTAGTTTCATGCCCAAATATAAATACAGTTCCAGGTTTTTGTAATGTATCACATATTTTTCTTTGTCCCTAAGATTGGGAACTAGTTGTTCTGTATTTATCATGCCATTATTTTCTAACAGATCTGTTTGGTATTCAGACAACCATTCTTTTGTCACTGCTAATCTTTCCGGTGCAAGCGGATAGTCATTGTGAGCTTCATGAAGTTCTTTAGGATATTCCAAATCAACTTCCAGAAAATATCCTTTTCCTTCTTTTGGCTCTGGCAACGTTTCCACCCACTTAAAGCCAGAATATGGAAGTGGCTGACTCATTGCCCATCCATAAAGATTATTTGCATCAAAATACATTAAAAAGTTGTTTTCCTCGTTAGGGTTATAATCAACTACATGTGGTTTGTTTGTTTTGGCATATCGTTTTGATACCATACTTATGCCACCACGCATACCTTTTTCTATGAATAAGTGCATGTTAATATCTGTTAAAAGTTCTAATTCTATTTTTGAATGTTTAAGTAAAGCATCCCAAGATAATCCAGGTGCTGTATAGTAATGTAAAGCATCAAGTTTGTATGCACTCATACATGTTTTTCTAAAAGTTTGAAACACATCTGCTAACAAAGTTACATCAGTTTTTAGATATAAATCATGACAGTCTCCAAGAGTTTTACAGTTAAACTCTTTCCATATATTTTGAGCGTGCTCGTAATCTTTTTTGGGTAATACCTTCACCTCTTAATTTACTGTAAAATGCTTCTATGGGTGGTAATTGCGTTTCCTTAAATCTTTCCATACTGTCCATATATTCGTATGGATAAACACCTTTTCGTAAAAGTTCAGGTTTTAGATATAAATTATGATAGTCTTTAAGAGTTTTACAGTTAAACTCTTTCCATAGTCTTTGAGCATATTCATAATAATCTTCGTAATCTTTGAGCTTTATACCTTCATTTGAAAAACTACTGTAAAACTTTTCTATAGGTGGTAATTTCGTTTCCTTAAATCTTTCCACACTGTCCATATATTCATGCGGCTAAATACCTTTCCGCAGAGGTAAATTTGTTTGTCTAAACTGATTTTTGGTAATTTCAAAATCAGATGTGCCTGTTGCATCAACCAATTCATCTAGAGGCTTCATCATAAACTGACAGCTATCCAAGAATCTTAGTTAACCGGCACTAAATGAAATATACTTTTCAGCGTTGTTTGGAATGCATGTAATATTACCTGTCATTTTATGTATTTTTTGCATTATAAGATGACTATCATATCCGTTGAGGTTGTGAAATACAACAGGGATGATTGCTTTATTTGGTTTTATTTTTAGTTTTAGGTTGCAGTTTTTATGTGCTGCACCTCTGTATTTTCCTGTAAAATGACAGTGGTCTCTTACTTTACCGTTTTTGCCACATTTCCTACCTATTTCATTTTCGCATATCCAGCAGTGTGTCGCTTTTTCATAATCTTCCTCATTTTGTTGTGTCATAATTAAGGGTTTTGGGTGAGCAAATATTTTATTAATGTTGCTCTTCTCACATTCTAAGTGATTTAAAAACTTTTCAACGACATCTTCACCTCTGTAAATAACAGGTTCTTCAGCTTTGCCATCATATCTGACAACCCGGTATCCAAAACCACAAGCTTCGTGTACATTTGTGATTTCAGATTTATTTCCAAATTTAATTGATTGTGGTTTGATTATACTTTCAAAATCAGCATATATTGCATAAGGCACAGGCATCTGATTTTGATGATTTTTAAATTTTACGGTATTTTTACCTTCTTTTGGCATTTCTATTCTGCAAGAATTTTTGTTAATACCATCACAGTCTTCTTTGTGTTTTGTAAGTAGATCTTCAACGATCGCAGAAATAAGTTTTACCATGATGTTTGTTTTGATCGTAAAGTAATCTATTTAGATTTTTAATCCAGCAATAGTGATATTTTGTTGTTATTGTTTTTGGTTCGTTGGGATAATCATCAGGGTTATAGTTGTCATCTATAATACCTTCTTCATTATTTGGATCGTCTTCGTTCTCTGATTCAACCTCAGTGTCTTCAGATATTAAGATCAAATTATTTCGTTCAATATCTTTTGGTTGTTATGATATTTTATATGGAAAAACAGATACCTTTTTATTTTTTCCTGTTATGGTATATCCATAAACATTAATAGCAAGATTATTTTGTTTTTCTACTTTGGTTATTTGAGAAATTGAAGTGGGAAAGTCAATGTTATCTTTCTTCAAAAACTCTATACTAGAATACTTTGATAATCTGTCTGTATGATCTTCAGCTGGATTTAAAGCAGAATTTATTGCATGGAACAAACATTTATCATCATTGTTTTTCACATTTATAATTGCTTTCTTATCAGCTACTGCTTTAGGTAGAGGAATATATGAAGAACCTTTTAACGGCTCGTACATTGCAATATTTAAGTAAAACGTAACACAGTGATCAATCTCCAATCCTGATGCTGTGTTTGTAAATCTTTCAAGGCTCTCTTGTATATTTGCAGATGATTTATCGTAAGACTCATTTATTTTTTCAGAGTTTAAGAGTGCATTTTGTTCACTGTGTATTACTGCTGTGGTGTATTTTTTGGTATCACCATCATCTTTGAATAAAGCTACAGTGAGACCTAATTGAAACTTTAATCCATTCATCTTTGTCAGCTTTTTGCTTATTTGTTCAGTGATAATGGATTTTTTATCACGAAATAGTTCTTGAGGGTCTTTGTATTTCTCGGCAGAGATGTACTTTAGCAAAGGGAAAATAATATAAACAACAATTGATTCGCTTTTTTTGGCAAATTCTTTGGCGTTTGTGGAATTTGCAATTCCGTTATCGCTATTCATGGACGTTGTCATTCACTATCAACTGGCGTTAAATTCGTCGTTTGTACAGTTTAAACGCTGGTAGTGAATTGCGTTTAAATTATATTTTGATAACTTATAAAAAAATAAAACTTGCAATCTTCACTACCCCTATTTTAAAAAAGTTTTAATAAATCAAGTAAAATCACCATATATATTTACTTATATATATGTATTTTGGGTGTTTCTGGCCCAAAGCTCTGGCTCAAACTCGAGCAGAGCGAGAGCTTTGGGCCAGAACACCCAAAATACATATATATGTCCAACATTTTTTCCAGCAGCTGTGTTGCTATTTCTTGTTTACACTGTCCCGTTTTACTAGGATGACAGTAGGGTAAGTGTGAGGATTGGTGCACGCTAGAACCTGGTTTAAACCCCCAGCGTCTTTTTTTGCCACTGACCGTTCCAAGGCGGTAGCCCTATTGTCAACCCCTTTATTTGTCACGTCATATGCCTTTATTCCTTAGTATCAATGTCGTTCATGTTTGTGGGTGTTTTTTGCGTGTTTATTTGGTTTACTGTGTCCGGTGAAAGCTACATTTCCTGTTCGACTTCTATACTTATTTTTGTTTATGTTTTTTTGTTCATGTTTAAGTTCTTTTTAAAGGGACACTGTCCATAAGTAAAGTATATATTGAGCACATAAAGCAAATAGTTGTCTGTTTTCTATTCAGTAAAATGTGTTACATGGAAACGTGAGCATATCAAATTAGGATTTGATTACAGTAAAAACTGTTTTATGTCTTGCATCACATAACATTTCAGTATAGCTCAATGGGAACGAATTCGTCTGACCCGCAAGTGTAATTTTAGTGTGCTTGGAGTTCAATTCCACGAATTGGTGCTTTTTCTACCACTATTGAATTCCATCAAAAAATATCTTATTTCTATTCAGTAAATATTAAATAATGGTAGTTGTGTAATGTTTGTGAACGTAAGCTAAAACTTACGGCTAATGCAGCTTTAATGTTTCAATACAGTCGCTCAGTTCAACTTTTCAAGACGAGGCTTGAATATGTTTTAATTAAAAAATTTTAAAGAATTGATTCACTTTTTTTCACATTTATTGGCAAATTCAGTAAGGCGTGTTGCAAATACCACGCAATTCACTACCAGCGTTTAAACTGTACAAACGACGAATTTAACGCCAGTTGATAGTGAATGACAACGTCCATGAATAGCGATAACGGAATTGCAAATTCCACAAACGCCAAAGAATTTGCCAAAAAAAGCGAATCAATTGTTGTTTATATTATTTTCCCTTTGCTAAAGTATCAACAATAACGTGTCTTGGAGATTGATAATGATTTAAAAAGAGTAATAGAGCTAGACCACTACCGTCAGTGTATTTTCAGATAATAGAATAGTCATTTACTATTGAGAACACTGGATACATGTATGCACAGTACGTGTGCGTATCTCGTTGAAAAACAATATTTATCTATGTAAATCAAAAGAAAATCAGTCTTCCTAAATTCAGTCTTGTCATGATGATCTAAAATGCTTTGTTCACCATATAAATCAGACCTGCACACACACCTCAATTAAAATTCACATTCAATCTCAACAGCAACTAATCCAATCAAGAGTCTCAGCGGAAGTCAGATTAGAATATAAATTTGGTTCTGAAGTCATGCAGGCATCATGTCTCCCTACGGAAATAAATAAAAAAATATATAAACATATAACTATTAGCTATCATCTAGAATTCGATTATTTCTTTAAGGATTCAATTTTTTTTATAATTAACGGTAAGCGTGTGGTAAGCTAGTTAAACCATAGATTGCTATAAAAAAAATTGTTGGCTACGACACTATAAACTTGTTCATGGTTATGGTTGGCCAATTTTTTTTTCAAGAAATGGAAGGACGCATGTAAATTAATAGGATAAGGTCGGCCTTTTTTATCAATAAATGGCAGCCTGAGGGCACGTAAAATAATAGGTTATGGTCGGTCTATTTTTTTTTTCAGGAAATTGCAGGCCATGTAAAATAAACAGTTATCATCGGTCTAAATTTTGTTTCAAGAAATGGCATGTCTTGTAAAATAATAGGTTATGGTCGGCCTTTTTTTACACGAAATGGTAGGCCCTATAAAGTAAGTAAATACCTCGATTATTCAAATTTATGGACAGCTGTTTTGAAATGGTTGTAGTTGTTGTACTACTACACCAAGTTATGAGGTTTGACAGAGGCCATCATAGATATTCTCTGTCATAGGCATACCAGGTCGGGAGGTAACGAGAACGAATGGAGCCTTGGAGGAGAGATTTTGTGACGCCGTATCCAATTTAAAGTACCACCCTTGCATACACAAAAGAGAGGGTTGATCCTCGTAATCATGCGAACTGTCATGGTTGATAAAAGTTTACTCAGTTTTAAGTTTATTTCAGGATGTCTTTACCCACCGCAAAGTTTGAAATTTTGTGTCATACGTGTGCTTCGCATAAAAACATAATGAAACAAATTATGCAGAAAAAACGAGTTACAATTTACACTAAACTTACTTGTTATTTAACTGCAGGGTTCTCCTAAAGTCAAACTGTTTCATTCTTTACGTAAACACACTGAACTTTAAGATCAGATTCCGTGGCCGAATGATTAACGACGTTACGTTGTAAACCTTCGCCTCTCACCGCTGCGGGTTCGAATCCCACTGGGAGCTCGAATTGTAAGTGCGAAAGTGTCGATTCTTATGGATGGAGGGAGTACTGGTTCTAGCCGGGAAAAGTGGTCTGCCTTCACTACAAAAAATCGACCGTCATATATAACCTTACATGTGTTGAAAATGACGTAAAACACTATATAAACAAACAAACAAATCCACGATATACCCCACAACTTACCTGTTTCAACATTTTCCAGCGTGTAAACACATTCTACGTATGCATGACGTAATCTGACGTGGAACGTTTACCAAGCCGTTCACGCCCGTAATTACGGTGTCCGGCTGGGGCCAGATACAATGTCGCATTGTAGTTGGCGACAATGCGACACCCGACAATGCGACATCACGACATTACGATACGACAATGCGACATTGCAATACGACAACTCAATATTGCGATACGACAACGCGACATTGCGATACGACATCGTGACATAATTGTTGCGATGTCGTATCGCAATGTCGCGCTGTTGCATTGTCGGTTGTCGCATTATCGCGCACGACAACGCGACATTATGTCACATTGTCGTAATGTCACCCACGATAACACGACATTCTTTCAATTGTCGTAATGTCGCCAACGACAACGCGACAATACGACATTACTACGAAAGCGTATTCGTGCCTCGTCTTGTTGGGTTATATTGACTTTCTCATTTTAAACTATCGCGAGCTGTTATGATATATGTCTATATATCGATATATTTGTGTCGACAAAACACGTTGCAATACAAGAAATGCAAAACAAATACGTTGAAATGGTACTTTATTTTACAATAAATCGTTTTTATTGAACTTGACATTTTTGTCGTTTCTTTATATCGGGTTGAAACAACTCAAATAAAAATATATCGATATAAATCAAATTTACACCGGAATGATTAGCTCCGGTCATCCGGCCTGCTTCTGATTTCTTTGCTACGCTTTGTTGTTCGTGTATTCTAGTCTCGGACAGCCAAACATGTATGATGTATATTTCTTACTTGCAGATATCGGTCTTGGCAGAATAGGCCGATTAATGTACCCACTAGCGATTATCCGACTGTATTCGCCATTTCTTCACGCAAATAAAAGTCAACGTTTGCATGACCTTTTATTTGGTCTTATCTACCCAGACCTACCCAGAAGAAAACAATAAACGTATCCATCTCTTTCAGAATTTAAAAACCGACTTTGACCAATCATCGATCATACACGTTTTTCGGTATGACCCCGTTTAGAGGTGTCAGCATTTTTAAAGAAACTTTACTCTAGCCTTGGTCACCCGCACTATTTTAAATTCTTCGCTACGCTATGCTACACGGATTCAGCCTGGGAAAACAGCAACAGGGCCTGGGGGGAAATGGATGATTGGACTGGCAACTAACGTTGGGGAGATTTTGGGGAGACTTTGAGAGAGTTTTTGTACTATAGACGTATTTTCATGCTAATTAATAGTTTTAACATTTAAAATGTCTTACTTTTAACTTGTGAGAAGCAGCACATGATGACAACAGGTGTAACTAAACTGTTGTGTTATGCTGTAATTATCGACATTTATACTTTGTTTTCTGTTATTTTGACATAATATTAACTGTTATCTGTTATTGGTTAATTTAAAGTTGTCTGTTACGTTTTTATAGTGTCCCCCTCCCACACCCCCTCCACTACCGACGTTACGTTGTAAACCTTCTCTCCTCTTACCGCCGGTTCGAATCCCACTGGGAGCTCGACTTGTACGTGAGGAAGTGTCGATTCTTACGGATGGTCTGCTTCCATAAAAATCGAAATCGATTTAAATCCTGAGAGTCAGGAGTGAGATGGGATTCCTATGTTCAGTTTACCATTTGTTAGAGAGTCCGGGTGAAACCCCTTGCAACCCAAGACTGTCTGTGTTTGAATTTCATGAATTTTAGCTTGAATGCCTAGGACCCTATTCAAAGTGAAAACATGTTTTACCCCCACCCCAACCCCCACCCCATCCTCATACAGCTTTATTTATAATTTAACGATATACAAATGTTGACATTTATTTGCGTAAAAAAAGGGCAAATACAATTGGCTAATCGCTAGTGAGTACTTTAATCGGCCTAATCTGCCAAAACCGATATCTGCAAGTAAGACATATACATCATACATGTTTGGCTGTCACGTACAACAAAGCGCAACAAAGCATTCAGAAGCAGGCCGGATGACCGGGGCTAATCATTTCGGCGCAAATTTAATTTAATTATAATATGACGTTAACTCGATTTGTTTTACCATTTTTTAGATATTAAATCGACATATTTATGTCACATTAGCGACAAAATGTACATAACTTGAAATAAAGATCTCGAGCATATCACATAAATACGGAAATTACGGAAGCGTATTCGTGCCTCGTCTTTGGGTTAAATTGAATTTCTCAATTTAAAATAACTCGAGATGTTATGATATATATCTATAAATCGATATAATCCTGTCGACAAAACACGATGTAATTCAATAAATGCAAAACAAATACGTTGAAATGGTTCTTTATTTTACAATAAATACATTTTAGTGAACTTGACTTTTTTAACATTTCTTTATATCGCGTTGAAACAAAATGAATAAAAATATATCAGTATAAAGGTACTCGACGTAATGAGTATTATCTGATATACACGAGATATTTATCTAATTTCAAGCTATGTACAGTTTGTCGATTATGTTATATAAAGATGTCGATTTAAAATCTAAAACAAGTTAAAACAAATCGAGTTAACGTAATGTTTTAATTAAATAAACTTCACAACGGAATAGTTTCGTTTACACTAGCCTCGGTCATCCGGTCTGCTTCTCATTTCTTCTTTACTCTATGCTACTCGGATTTGTCTCGGTCACCCGGCCTGCTTCTCATTTCTTAGCTAAGATATGGTCTTCAGACCCATGACCTGGGGAAAAACGACAAGTAATAGGGCAATTTTGGCGAGACTTTGAGAAAATTAAAAAATAACTTATTTTCAAGTTAATTACATGTTCATTTCTTATGTTTAACTTGTGAGAAACAGCAAGTGACGTCAAGCAATGTAGCAAAAATCAGATATAGGGTCCTATAGAAACCACAGCATCCAAACGGAATGGCATCGTAGGTCCGTACTGTATTACAAACAAGAAGCAGTATTTAATTAATTATACAATGAAAAAGACAAAATACAACAGAAAGGGTAGTGAAGACAGAGTTACCGACTTGGAACGGTCAGTAGGCAATAAGGCCTACACGTAAGCTTGAATCGATTTTATGCGCACACAATCCTCGCTATTATCCTTTCTTCAGCGCCAAAAAATAAACAAGACAGTGTATACAAAACTACATCCCATCAAAAGGAATTCTCTAGCAATAAAGTCCACATCCAGAGAAACTAACAAAAGAAACACTAAGATGTTTTTGTAAAGCTATATAAAATACAAAATAAGACACATTTCAGGAATTATCCAGAATTGTACTGAACAATCACAGCAAGAAAACCAATCTAGGGTACGATCAGAAAACCCGAGGGACGAAAGCTCATGCTCCCTTGGTCGGGGTTTCAGTAGGTGCAATCATAGAATTCCAAGAGGTTGTCCAGTCATCGCACAAGGGAAAAGTGAAGCGTAGTGACTCACTGTGGAGGGGTCAATCACTAAACATGCAGTGCGTTGTAATACTAAAGGGTCGTATTCTTTTCTGACAAACATCCTGATTAATTGTGTAAAGTGATCAGAAAACTCGCCAGATACCTTTATCTTTCGAAGTTTATAGACCACACCTCCATAAAATAAGGGTTGTGATATTCCTAGTCGTAGAAGTTTTAAGGTTGATATTGTACTTCTCCAGTAGGTTTTCGAGAAAATTTTGAGCAATATCTACGTAGTTTGTGACTATTATCGGTATCCAGACTATTATTGTCACATTAATGAAAACGTTTATACCACGTGTGGTATTTTCCATCAAAGAGTCAAATATGATATCCCAAGCAAGTAACCAGCGTTTGATTGATCTGTATTCGTTGCTGTTCTTTTGCACTCCCAACAGTAAATAAGTCATGCTTGAGATTTTATACTTAAGTACTATAGTATACATGGTTTTATCAACATACTTTGGTATATTATCGACACTTTTTTATTTTTAAAAAAGTATGACACGAACTATATCATCGACTATATCTGAAAACATTAGCTCCACATATAGAACCCACACAACAAGTACAACTTCACAGAACAGTTCTGCTCTTGTTGTTCTTCTGTAATAAGAGACTACAATTAGAGTGTCACTTCACTTAATAACATGTAACCAAGAAATATAAAAAGATCGGACAGGGAAAGTAGCATTCAAGGAGGACAGTCAACCACAAAACACAGAAACAAACACGCAAACAGACAAACAAGAAGGCAAAAGTAATATTAAATGCAAACGACATCACAAACACAAAATGGTTGACAATACGGCTACCGCCTTGGAACGGTCAGTGGCAAAGTATGCCACTTGGGGGTTAAACCGGTTATAGGGTGCACCAAACCTCGAGGTACACCAGATAAAGTCATAGCTTCGAAAGGTCGTCTCATACTAATTCAATTGCCTTTCGCATTTTAGAAGGTCTGTACTGTTTATGTTTAAGTTTTAACATTGTGCGGTATTATATGGAATAATAATATAATATATCAGTTTGATGACCATATACCAATTAGTGGGATTACAAGGACAACATTGCCAAAATAAAATCTTAAACTGTTTTGGAATCCCGAAAGCCACTGAATACAAGGGAAAACAAGTCGAGAAAAGAAAAGTAGTGTGTCAAAAACAATATATGGACCAGTGAATGAATGCGTAAAACCAGCACAAAAAATACCAGACTACATAGTTTTAGCACCATATTCCGTCAGCGGAAAGTTTAATTTGGAAACACAAGCTGTGGCTAAAATAAACTAATATATGTAATATATACATATTTCTTCAAGATATATAATTCTATGAGTTTTTAATTCACATAATGTATACATCTTTCCAATACAGTTATGTTAAATTACACCCACCTACCTCCTGCCTTATAAGCGATACACCACTTTGTTAAAATTAAAACCCCTAATTATATGAACGTTTCTGAAAAGTCTACATTACCGCTCTATATAGGTGGACAATTTAAGCGTATTGCACCTTTAAAAGTTGTACATGTTGCAGATACCAGAGTGTGCGTTTTATGTAATCAGTCTTCCCTCTACTACCCCAGTAGATTCGTTGACAAACAATGCTAATGTTGTTTTGACTGAATCATCATGTTGAACAATTATTTAAGATTCCACTCGAAAACCCTCTGAGGTTAATGCAACAGTATGGCAAACAATGTCGACTTCCTTATTCGAATATTGAATTACTAACCTGCGCATTTTGATGTGATAACATGGCTTTGTCATTTCAAGTTAAAGGATAGTTTCACCGGTGGAATGTTTTAAACTAACAATACAGTTTTGATTGTAATAGTTATTGAATTTACCTGTTCATATTTAAAATAGTAAGACGTCATTATCCGTGTCTGTATCATAGTATTTATTTTCCTCATAGTATTTATTTTCCTGTGAAGAGATCTAATCGTTCACCCACAATTCGATGACTCTTGGTTTAGTTTCTGTATTTGCAAGAGAAAACTGTTTCTTCATTTGCATTGATATGTTACTTGTAAAATCGTCTTTTCCGTGAATTTGCGCTATCTAGATTGAACTGTGTAGTATAGTTCTGTGTACCCTTCAACAGCAATTGATATTTTCCAAACTTAGTCTAGTATATGTATAGTTAAAATATGTCCTGATTTGTTTGTCCTACAAGGCCATATATATATGTGCATAAAAAAGACACCACAAGCAACCATACCATTATGTACGTCCTCTGGCGTCGTGTACATGTTTTTCAATGAATTTCTTCTTTCTGAAAGAGCTTCCGTTATATGTTTCTAATGGTAGTATGTAACTACCAAAGAGCCATCAATCCTTAATTTAGAATGATAGGTAGGACCATATTACGACCTCCATGCGCACTTTTCTGGCTATGGTTTAGAAGACAGCACGCAATGTCATTCATAAACAACCGCCATATTTCAATATAACAAACCTTAAATACAACACGTGCATGCATAAAACTCACCAAAGAGAAGCTTATCTCATCGACCAAGGCATTTGTTCATGTTTCAGCCGATATAGTTTTTTCTTGACGTTTTGAAATATCCCGCCCTGTGTCATTCCGTATTAGGAAACTTAAACCCGGCCACACACACACACACACACACACACATTTTTAGTATTTACATCACCGCTCTCGTGTTATCTCGTTCCGTATTTGAAAACTTAAATCCGGCCACAACTGACACACGCACACATTTTTAGTATTTACATCACCGCTGTCGGGTAATCTCGTTCCGTATTTGGAAACTTAAACCCGGCCACACACACACACACACACACACACACACACACACATTTTTAGTATTTACAACACCGCTCTCGTGTAATCTCGTTCCGTATTTGGGAATTTAAACCCTCCCAATAGATGAATAATATTGCAACACAAATTACGACACCTGTTCACAGTCTCTAAGCAACTTCATTTAAACAGAGATCCTTAAAGGCACGTAAGGCACGTAAAGCAACCCTTTATCTGTCGTGGTCGGAGAAAATCTACACACCTTTCGAAGTGATACCCAATGATAACGTTTGCGATACAATAATGCATGACATTCAAATCTGTGACATTCCAAAACGGTCTTCTATCATCTCAATCGTCAAATAAAATCAATCACTAAATAAATGTGCAGATAACGAAATGGAGATGCATTTTTCCTGAGAGATAGTTTAGGGATCTATTAGGTTTTATTTTCCGACATATAGAAACGGAATTCTGAAAGTCAGTTATTCAAAACCATACCTTAAACCTTCAGACCATATACATAAACCGCACACCTCTTTGCAAGCTTGTCTTTCTTTGTACTTTCATGTTTACCAGTACATGACGACTTCGGGTATATGGACGTGTTGAAAAACTGCAATAGGTAATCATTGACAACGAAGATTCCGACAAAGTATTAGTTATCGCAGGAATACCACAAGGCGCAGTTATAGGTCCGACCTTATTCCTCATATATATTGATTTAATGACCTATCAGATAAGAAGCATCAAATGTAAGACTGTACAGATGATACCGCAGTGTACATGACTGTCTTTAGTTTCCAAGATGCCCAATTTCTGCAGTGAAACTTTAAATAAACTCTCCCTATCTGTATAAAGAATGGGATATAGAGTTTTAATCCACATAAGTGACAGCCATCCATGTAACAAGATAAAAACTCAAATCCCATCGATGTGCACATTGCATGGTCACACACTGGAAACAATTAGAAGTACTAAATACATGGATGTCAACATACGTATTGATCTCACCCGGAAAGATCATGTCAAAAATGTCAATACTTCAAGCAACATAATTCTGTAGGCTTGTTAAAAGCGCAGAAAACATCCATAAGATCAACTGCATGCAAGGCACTAGTCCGGATGTTCTTCCCCAGTCTTGTCATACTCGACACAATATAGACAGACTAGAGATGAATTTGACGAAGAGCTGACGGGTGGTTGCAAAATGATTTCTCATATGAATCTAGTGTCACAATATGCTTAAAATCCTGAACTGACAATATTTTAGGAAGACTTTCTGAAACCAATGACTACTTGCAATCCAAATGCCTACATGCATCTAGCCTCCTACGAGGCTATCTAGGCTGTCAAATACACTAGCCTTTCGTCAAATCATCAATGTTTTTCTATATTGTGTTGAGCATGAGGACTCCAGATGCAGTTGATCTTATGGCTGTGTTTTTACTTCAGATATTGCGCTTAAAGAAACACAGAGTTCTGTTGCTTAAAGTACTGGCCTTTTTTATATGATCGTTCCATGTAAGATGACTGCTAATGTTGCCACCCAGGTATTTGGCACTGCTTATTGTTTTTAATGTGTGACTATGCAATGTATAAGTTGATGAGATTAGAGTTTTAGATCGAGTTAAATGGATGGCTACATCCCATTGTTCTTCAGATATCAAGTGTTTGTCAAGGTGACGCTACAGAAATTGAGCATCTTGGAAACTGCAGACAGCCAGGTACACAGTGGTATTATCTGCAGTGTTACGTTTGACATGATGTTATCCGATAGGTCTTTTTATATTTGAGGAAAAATATCTGACCTAGAAATAAGCCTTGTGGTACTCCCGCGGTAACTGGTACTCTTCGGTAACTGGTACTGAATCACTGACTTTTTTCGTTTCCTACGCATCAATGATATTCTTTGATATGCGAGAACGCCGTTTTGGATTGTGACAGTTTTGAATGTCATGCGATATTATCATTGAATAGCACTCATGGCACAGACAGCTGTACCAGACTGCGTTTAGCAGGCGTGTTTGCGTGCTGGCTTCGTCAATGCACCAGTGAAACATTTGGAGTCACTTGCTGTTTCTCATAAGTTAAAAGTAAGAAACTGACATGTAATTGACTAAATAGTAAATACGTTTTTCATAGAATCTCTCAAACTCACGCCAAAATAGCCCTAAAGTGAGTGATTCAACCATCCATTTCCCCCAGGACTTGGTTCTGAATCCGCGAAGAATAGTGGAGTGAAGAAATCAGAGTATGCCGGTCAACCGAGGCTAGCGTAATGCTTCTTTAAAAATGTTTACATGAAAACGAGGTCATAACGAATAAGTGTATGATCTTTGATTGAACAACGTTAGTTTCTAAATCCTCCTGAAAGGAGTGGTCGCTTTTAATTTATATCTTCAATCTTGCAGTCAGGCGACATTACACACATAAAGGGGTGACAAATGGGATACCGCCTGGAACGGCCAATGGCAATAAAGGACAATGGGAGGTGGAGTGTGTGTATGTGTGTGTGTGGGTGGGGGTGTGGTGGGGTGGGGGGGGGGGTGTTGGGAGGACGGGGTGGTTAAACCAGATTATATCTACTAGTGCACCAAACTTTACTCTTACCCATTGATTCAGTAAAGTAAAACATATATATTTCTTGTTTATGTTTTTACATGTGAGCCATATATCAGGTTATATTTTCACTGTTATTTTTCACTGACGGAACAGCTTAAATAACTAATACATGTATATCATTAGCTTGAAAATGGTCAACACGGATTCAGCCATGGTAAACAGCACCAAGGCCTGTGGGAAAATGTTAGGTTGAAATTGCCACTTATGTAAGGGAAGATTTTGGCGAGACTTTGAGAGGTTTTATGTAACTTTCACAATAAACGCATTTTCATATTAATTAAACGTTTTAAAATTTAAAATGTCTTACTTTTAACTTGTGAGAAGCAGCGCGTGATGTCAACAGGTGTAACTTAACTGTTGTGTTATGCTGTATTTGGCGAAATGTATACTTTGTTATCTGTTATTTTGAAATAATATTGACTGTTATCCGTTATTGGTTAATTTAATGTTATCTGTTAATTATTTATATTGTCCCCAATCCCTCTCTCTCCTTCTCCACCACCTATCGTAAAAAGGTACAATTTAGGATTGTTATTTTATTTTATTTACTGTTAACTGTTTCTAGTATTGTTAATTCATTGTTATCTGTTATCATCAAATTCAATTTTCTGTTATCCTGTTATGGGACTCCTCCGGCTATCCCATCACCACCCCAGCCCACCCTGAAGTAGCTTTGTTTACAACATAACGTTGACTTTTATTTTTCTGGAAAACGGGCGAATACAGTCGGTTAATCGCTAGTGGGCGCTTTATCGACCTAATCTGTCCAGATTGATATCTGCATGTAAGATATATACGACATATACATCATACAGTTTTGGCTGTCCGAGACTAACGTCTCCGTGGCCAAGGTATTAACGACGTTGCGTTTTAAACCTTCTCTCCTCTCACCGCTGATGGTTCGAATCCCACTGGGAGCTCGAATTGTAAGTGAGGAAGTGTTGATTCTTAAGGATGGCGGAGAGGTGTACAGAACTGGTTCTACCCAGGAAAAGTGGGTGGTCTGCCTCCACCACAAACATAACGACCGTCATATATATAACCTTACATGTGTTGACAATGACGAAACACACCATACAATCAAACAAACAAACTAACAAACAAACAAACTGTCTGAGACTAGAATACACGTAACATAGTGTAGTAAAGAAATCAGAAGCAGGCCGGACGCCCGATGCTGATCAATCCGGTGTAAATTTGATTTAATAAAAGATGACGTTAACTCGAAATGTTTTATCATTTTTTAGATTTTAAATCGACATATTTATATCACATAATCGACAAACTGTACATAGCTTGAAATAAATAGCTCGTGTATATCCGATAAATATCTCGTCTATACAGATACTACTCATTAGGTCGAGTATCTTTATATTGATATATTTTTTATTTGTTTTGTTTCAACGCGAAATAAAGAAGAGGAACAAATGTCAAGTTCACTAAAAACGATTTGTTGTAAATTAAAGAAACATTTCAACGTATTTGTTTTGCATTTATTGAATTACATCGTGTTTTGGCGACATAGATATATCGATTTATAGATATATGTCTTAACAAGAGTTATTTTAAATTGAGAAATTCAATATTACCCGACAAGACGAGGCACGAATACGCTTCCGTAGGAAACGTATAAGGGTCACCAGTTGTTGCGTTACTAACCTCCTTATAGACTTCGAAATTGGCGGGTTGTTGCATTGTTTCGCATCTTCTCGGCCGCATTTTCTCGACTTACGGCGTGTTTCTTGAATCATTTCGACTTGAAAGAATGCGTCTTAGTACGATTTACATTGACATGTCAGAAAGACTAAAGACGTAATGAATAACGTACTGGACATGTTCACATTCCTTTTTAGCGAGATTTTACTTGCTTTTAATTGTTTGGTTCAATTATACGAGTTAGGTTCTCAAACTATTACTGATATTTTTTGCAGATTATGGCCTAAAAGGTGCAGTTGCTGTTGCGGGCCACTTTTTGAATTTACATCGTGATTGTTTTATATCTCCTATCTATGTAGAGTTGCGCTGGCATTTTGTTACATTATTTTCTTTTCTTTTTTCTTTTTCTTTTTAAATTGCTTTTATGATACCTCTGTTTACTCTTTAATATACCATATTTATACCAAAGTTTCTGAAAAAAAGAGTATGTTAAAACCGCCTCCGTTTGTCCGTCCGTCCGTCAGTCCGTTACCGCATCTCCTCCTAAACCGCTAAATGGAATTCAACCAAACTTAGGAATGAACCACGGAGAACATGATTTGTCGTGTTTAATGTCAATAAGTGAACAGTATTGATGACGGGATGACGTAATAAATTTGAATAAGTCGTCAGATTTCTTATCGACTTATTGAAATATAACTAGTCAAGACGACATACAGCAACTAAACTTATTTAATTGACGAAAATTTCGACTTCAGTCTTTCTGACATGTGAAGGTAAATCGCACTAAGTTGCATTCTTTCAAGTCGAAATGATTCAAGAACCACGCCGTAAGTCGAGAAAATGGGATCGAAAAGACGCGAAACAATGCAACAACCCGCCAATTTCGAAGTCTACAAGGAGGTAATTAACGCAACAACTGGTGACCCTTATACGTTTCCATACATGTGAAGGTAAATCGTACTAAGTTGCATTCTTTCAAGTCGAAATGATTCAAGAAACACGCCGTAAGTCGAGAAAATGGGGTCTAAAAGACGCGAAACAATGCAACAACCCGCCAATTTCGAAGTCTACAAGGAGGTAATTAACGGAACAACTGGTGACCCTTATACGTTTCCATTAAGTCGTTACATTTTGGACGACATACTCAATGATAACTAGTCAAGATGACATACAGCAACTAAACTTATTTAAATGACGAACATGTCGACTTCAGTCTTTCTGACATGCGAAGGTAAATCGTAAGTTGCATTCTTTCAAGTCGATATGATTCAAGAAACACGCAGTAAGTCGAGAAAATGGGGCCGAGAAGACGCGAAACAATGCAACAACCCGCAATTTCGAAGTCTATAAGGAGGTAATTAACGCAACAACTGGTGACCCTTAAACGTTTCCATACATAAATATTTCGTGTAATACACATAATACTCATTACGTCGAGTACCTTTATATTGATATATTTTTATTTGTTTTGTTTCAACGCGATATACAGAAAAGAAAAAAATGTCAAGTTCATTAAAAACGATTTATTGTAAAATAAAGAACCATTTCAACGTATTTTTTTTGCATTTATTGAATTACAACGTGTTTTGTCGGTATCTGGTCATCTCGTACCTGAGTTAACTCGTATCTTAGTCAACTCGTACCCTATTTTGGTCAACTCGTACCTGATCTTTGGTTAACTCGTACCTACCCAAACTCGTACCCGTTTTGGTCAACTCGTACCTACTAAACAAATCTGGAAAAAAGAGTTTATTTATTATTCTAATGGAATTAATATTGGTGTTGAACTATACTTTCTTCATTTCTTTCAGGATGGTATATAAAGTTCCGAAAATGATACGTACACATCAATCAAAAAGAATGCCATTGTTATATTTTGAAAAGATACGTTTGTGTGAAATGTTTGTGTGAACTTGTTAAAGATAACTAAAGAAAGAAAACAAAAAGCCGATAATTATACATTTACCAAATGAATATGTTACCATCTTTATACTCATAGAATACTTCTAACAGTGACTAGCAAACTGTATTAAATTAAATGATTATCTGATGATTGTGTATAGTTGTATGTTTCGGCGAATGTTAATTAACTTTAATATTGTATTTGAGGACAAACTGTTAATTATTTCCGAGATACAACATGCGGCGCTCTCTTCTAATTGAAGCGGCAACTTTTAATCCTTTTGATTTCTTTAGTAATTTGTTTGTTACAAATTATAATTATGAACTTAATCATTGATACTCTGCACTATATATGTATGGTTGTCAGTAAGCATTTTGCAAAAGTATTATTAATATTGTTAATATTGTTCGAAGTATCTAAGCTTTTCGTAAATTTAATTTCAATAGATCGGTTCTTCTGGGCTAAAGGTGTTACATGCAGACCGTGGGTCTCGCGCTCGATGTATACTAAAAGGCACAGTGAAAATCGACACTGTCCATCTCGATACAGTGATTACCATAAGGGTCATGGCCCTGAACATGCTAGTTACTGGAACGAGACTGTACATCGATCTGACTGGTCGGATTATAATCCATATCTTTGCCTTGATGAGTAAGCAGTGTCTACTCATAAAAAGTACCATTTATAACTAGTTAAAATGGCAATGCTAAGACTAATGTCATGGAATGTTACTGGTATTATGTCAAGTTGTACATATCTCAGTGATACTTTAAACAAGTACTCAGTTGACATATGTGGAGTATCGGAGCACTGGCTTTATCAGAAAGATCTTCATTTTTTGAGCAAAATTAATAATATGTATGTATGTCATTCTGTATGTAATAACGATCTCAAACTTCCAAGTAATCGTAAAGTAGGAAAGGGGGGTGTAGCCATTTTGTGGAATATTAAGTATACGAGTAGAATATCCACATTACCAATTGACGATGATAGGATTATCGGTATACAATTAGAAGTAAGTACCAACGTGTACGTGTTCATATTTCAAGTGTATTTACCAAGTAAGAACCACTGTAGTGCCATATTTAGGGAATATGTAGATAAACTTTCAGATTTGATAAATGCTTATTCAGAAAGAGGCTTTGTAGTTTTCATGGGTGATCTAAATGTACACCTCAATTCCTATAAATATAATAAGCGTCTTGACGATAGAGGGTATGTGTTTAATGAGTTTATGCTCGAAAACAGATTTACATCTATTAATACTTTGACATTATGCAGTGGTGCAATTTCAAGTTTTGTATCTAAAAATGGTGAAAGCCTTATAGAGCATATGTTACTACCAACAGATAAAATAGATTATGCTTCTGACTGTCAAATATTAGACGACGGTTCTTTAAGTTTCTCCAATCATCGTCCTATTTTATGTACTCTCTTATTTCCGAGTTATGAAAGAATCACCCCTAGCACTGAGAGTGGTCAGCGTATTAAATGGTCCAAAGTACCAGTGGACATTTTAAAAGAGTATGAAATATTCCTTGAAAATGACCCAATCCTTAAAAACGCTAAGGACTTGGCTTTGACTTCTAAATCAGACAATGACATAGATCAATTGTATGACTTATTGGTCACAAGGATTTTAAATGCATCCACTGTATGTTTGCCAAAAGCTAAATTCAGGCGTCACTTAAAGCCTTATTGGAATAAACAACTGAATTGTTATCATAATAACATGAAAAATAAAAGAATGATATGGCTGAGTAATGGAAAACCGAGAAACGGTTTATCATACTTTAATTATAAAGAAGCAAAACGCGAGTTTAGATGTCAACATAGATATGCTGTTGATCAGTATATGGTTAAGCTAAATCTTGAAATAGACGAAGCTGCTGAGATTGACCAAGATTTATTTTGGAACTTAGTAAACGCTAGACGGAAAAAATCATGTACTGCCCCCGGTACTGAAATGAACTTTAATGAAATACTATCTAGAAATCCAATAGACATATTGTCGGGTTGGCGTAATTACTTTAGTGATTTGTACTCTGTCGATGACGATTCCAATTTCGATAGTGCATTTTTTCAACATGTAAATGAGATAGTACACCTAAAGAACGTAGAATTAAGTAATTATAATGTATGCGATTTAATACCAATCTCAGTAGCGGATATTAATTATTTTCTAAGGCTGGCGAAACGAAACAAAGCTTGTGGCGAGGACAAAATATACTATGAACATATTATTCATGCCGGTGTAATAGTTAAACAGCTGATAGCAAACTTGCTCACGGCAAAGTTGAAATTAGCGCACGCTCCCGAAAAGATGAAATGCGGTATAATCATAACACTATTTAAAGGTGGGAAAAAAGATCATAGGGATCCTAATAGCTACAGGGCGATAACTCTGTCATCTCCATTCATGAAATTGTATGAAAGGGTGTTATTGTCCCGCTTAGCAAATGGAAACAAAATACCTATTAACCATCTTCAAGGGGGTTTTCAAAAAGACTTGGGATGCTTAATGACATCTTTTACATTTCGTGAAAGCATTTATTTTGCTAAGGAAAATAAAAGCAAATTGTATGTCGGATTAAATGACTCAAGACAGGCGTTTGATAGATTATGGCATAATGGCCTTTTCTTTAAACTGAATGAATTTAACATAGATCCTACAACTTACAAAGCCATAATTGATATGTATAATAATGTAACAAGTCGTGTTCGATGTAATGGCAATGTATCTGAAACGCTTCGTGTACGGCAGGGAACAAGACAGGGAGGAGTCAGTAGCCCTTTCCTCTATCTTGCATATATTAATGGCTTAATATCAGAAATTGAAGACTCGGGTCTTGGCTTTTGTCTTGTCAACATTAATTGTAGTTGTTTAACTGTTGCGGATGATATGGTTCTCGTGTCATTTTCAAAACTAGGCCTGGACAAAATGATGTCCATATGTAATGACTATGCAACTAAATGGAGATTTAAATATAATGCAAGTAAATGTTCCGTGATAGTGTTTAATGAGACAAAGTTTGAATTCGAAAACAAAAATAGAACATGGAAAATTGGTAATGAACCTGTCGTCGAAACTATAAATTATACACATCTAGGCGTTATTTGTAATAAATACATGGATATACAGGGCAGTATCAAAGAATCCTGCCGTAAATTAAGAGGTGCATTTTTAGGTTTGATAAATGCTGGTCTACATGAAGATGGTCTTCACCCTATAACATCAATGAAAATATATAAGTCTGTTGTAATTCCAAAAGCCCTGTATGGTTGCGAACTGTGGTATGACATGACAAAAAGTGATATGTTAATGTTGGAACGATCGCATCGATTCTGCATAAAATATATGCAATCAATTCCTACTCAGACGAGAACTGATATATGTATTAGTTTGATAGGTGCTAAATCAATTGAGAGCGAAATTGACACTCGTAAGCTTCTATTTTTAGGACAATTATGCCGTTCAATATGTCCACATGTAGTAAGAGAGGTCTTTATTTATAGACTATTACATTTTATCGAAAATCCATCGCATCAGAGAGGATACATACCAGAAATCTATCGTATTTTAAGGAAGTATTCACTTCTCAATGTTTTAAATGAATTCAGAATTTCTGGTGTATTTCCTTCGAAATTTACTTGGAAGCGCATGATAAAAAACAGTGTGTGTACAATGGCAGAAACTGAGTGGTCATTCAGAGTAAATAATGATTGCTCTTTAAGAGACTTTTTGTGCATAAAACCAATGCTTAGTCATGCTTGTGAGTTATGGGAATTTTCTAAAGCGCAACCAAAATACACGACTAAATGCAAAAGTGCAATATGTCTATTATGTAAATTATTTAGTGACACTTATACCAAAAGTTGCCCCCGGTGTGAAAGACAAGTTTCATCTATCTCAGAACACTATATTTTTTATTGTGTTCGTACTGAACATATTTCAGTTAAATTGTGGCAGTCAATTTTTACCATTGTTGGTTCAAATGTATTTAACATATTCATAAACTTAAGTCCGCGGGAACAAATAATTGTCATGCTTAATGGTATGAGACCACTTAGCGATAAATGCAATTTGACTTGTTTAAAAGTTGTTATTAACGCTTTCCATTTAATATGGAGTGTTGGACAAGCGGTAAATTGAAAATAATGTATTAATAGCCATGTGTGTAATTAAAATGTAATGTCATTGACTCTCCCTTATATTTCGCTTCCGTAAGGGAGAGTGATGTTATGATGTTTATTTTTCAAGAATGTATTTGCTAAACTGGTAAGATGAAGTAAACTATGTGTGATTCCATACCTGATCTTTTATTTCGTTTCATAAAGGCTGGGTATGGACTCGATTACTAGTTTATCTTTAAACATAACAATTTTTTAACACTTTGTAATCTGTTGTACATATTGAATATGAAAAGTATTTATTATAAGGGTAAGCAAATATGTTCCATGAACATACGAGTACAGTCATGAAATCAGTTTAATTATATTAAAAGACTCCAGCATGAATGTATATATATTAACTTATTCTTATACTTTACTCTATGTCAAAATTTCTCTCATTGTCTATTGTAGTAGTACTTCTGTGTTACTGCGTATATTTGTCCCTAAATTACTGATTGTCATGTATATATAATTATTGAATTGTTTGAATGCTTATATGTAAACTTATATTGTATGCTCTCCAACTGGGAGGAAAATAAAGAATCAATCAATTTTGTTACACTTGTGTTCAGGATTTTACGTTTATAGTGACTATAAGAACAAATAAAGTGTTTATAATTTGTTAGTGTTGTATTATTGTGTGTTATTTGGGACTTAATTGATGACTTGTGTATTGAGTGCCAGCATCCAGTCAGGCGGTTACAGCATGCAGTCACGTGCGACGTTTGCGATCGCTGGCAGCATCGCACGTGCAACACAGGTAAGATCTTTTATTGAAATATTATTTGGTTTATGAAGGCACGAGGGCAATTTCATAAAAAGAAGTAAAAATGGTGTATCAAGGCTTATTATGTTTCAAGTTTGAAGATTGTACTCCAATTCCGGCTTTGCGGAGAAATTAAAATTGTATGATCGGTGTAGTTAGAACATTGGTTACAACTATCTGATTTAGCAGCATTACTTTTTTAGATCACTATAAACATGGCATTTAATCAAAAAGTGTAATTCCGATTATGCAAGAAATATCATAATTTAGCTATCGAACTTTTAAACTATCTAATCGTTCTCCAACATGAACATGTCCACTTAATACTGTTTTGTACAGGAAAATAATGAAAAAAATAATCAGCTACTTTTAACTGGCAAATTTTAAGTTTTAGTGAATATAATTGTTTAATAATGGGAAATATTGTGCATTGATATCTGTATAATTTTGATTACAGTCTCTTATAATTCTTTACTGAATGGCTACATATTTTATTTGTTTTGTATGAAGATGTTTTATTTGAAAATTTAGATGAGATTTAAATTACAACAACAACAACATTTATTTGTATTGCAAAAATGACATTTTCTTTCATTTTGCGGAATATTAAAATAGCGTCCTCTTTCTATTTCCAAAGAATGTGATCAAAGTCGAAATCTACTTAATGCGATTCTATATATTTTGTCTATAATGTGATCGATGTATGGTTCTAGTTCAAATGAATGTTTCCATTTAAAAACAAATAAACACCTAAGTATCTATACAGTATATTAAGTTTTTTTTCACATAATCATAATTAACTATAGCTATACTGTTTACCACTGTATTGTGTAATCGATAATTGGATTATCTGATTCTGTTGATTAATAGGCCCCCGGTCGCTACTGATTTGTGGGAATCTAATTAAAGGTCTTATAGTCTATGCCAAAAGGTGTTAATTGTTTTGCCGATGTACTTATAACAACATTATCTAGATTATTAAAATCATCTTCGTTTAAAACTCTTGATTTTTTTTTCATTTGACACAATAAACAGGAATCACCAGGCTGGACTACTTCAAGGCCAAAAAGCGACTGATAATACTGTCCTTCACCTGCAAGCAATGTGAGCGTCCAGATACATCCGTTCAGCTTTCCGCCGATGGCGACGGCTTAAGTGATGCTTTGCACTCCACCATGGTAGAGGTTTGTGCACGTGTTTGTTACAAGCATTACGATAAAAAAAATATAGAAATTCAATATCACGTTCTGTTTTCCAGTCTTAACTTTTATAGTTTTATCGTAAACACTGTCTCTGATACCACTATAACCTGTATTAATTTAACACTGAATATAACACACAAGTTTTGAAATAAAATTATGCTACTGGAATGCGACTGAACATTGTTTGGTGAATGGTAGACTCCTTTGACAAAGCTCAATCGAACATGGCTTGAAATGCATAAGTTTATCTTTATTTAGATAGTTTATTATGTTCAAAATGTGTTAAAGCAAATAATTATGTAACAAAGTGCCGTGGATACATGGTTTTGCGTAATTTATCAATCCTCATTAGCTTAAAACCTCGAGAATTAGGAACTCCTTCCTAATGGAAGTTTTAATTAAACAAACGTGCATGACAATGCGCTGTATTGTATACAAACATGCGCTTTATTTCAGACGTCTCTTTCGTCGACAACCTCTCTGCCTGCCGTTACATTCGATATGGGGAACCTATCTACTGACGTCAGTGTAGTTGATTCCACTTCCACATCCGACGTTCATGATGCCGTTACATTTCATATGGGGTACCTGTCTACTGATGTCAGTGCGGTTACTTCCACTTCTATGTTTGACGCTCATGATCTAATGGATACCGTAAGTATTCTGTTAACAACAAAAACAACAGCAACGTAAACACTCATAAACTAACAAACTTATGTTTTTATATTAAATATAAATAAATAAAATAAAATAAACAAAATGTAGAACACAATGTTTCATTATTTTGCGCAGTTATAATACATACGTTCATCTTCAGGACACAACGCAAACGGACAGCAGTAGCGCAGACGACCGCACCGCAGACGACAGTACCGCAGACGACAGTGTCGACGACAGTGCCGACGATAGCGACACAGAGGTCAGTGCCAACGCGAGTGTGTCCATCAGGGTCGATACTTCGTTCCAAGACCCAATGCCAATCTTAGAAGAGTAAGTCTTTAAAATGATTTTGTTTGCAAATATATGAGTGAAAATGAAATATTTTAAAACAAAATGGCGTCACCACTAAGCGCAGCGCATTAAGTAAATTATCGTACATTGTATCTCTTTAGGTCTCTTGAAGACGCCGCTCCAAGAGAATCGTTCGTGGAAGACGGGCCCGTCATATATGAAGTGTTGCCAGGTGCTTCACAGAGGGGCAAAGATCTACTGTCAAACAGCATCGGGTACACATACAACTTAAAGGTACGGTACTATAAATAATGTAATGCAACAGCAATATTCAAATAGCGGAGAATTACATTTCCTTCTTGTTTTCATTTTCTTTTTTTATAACTCGATAACAAGGCTATTTTAGGAGCGGAACAGGGTGGCGACTGTGTGGTGGTGCAGCGTGCGTAACCAGTCAACCAGGTGCCCGGCACGAGTCCGACAGGTCGGCAATGGGTTCCACGCCGGTGTGAAGGAACACAACCATCCACCAGTTCCGTCCAGCAGAGCAAGAATTATCATCACGCAGCAGGTACGAGGTCCCTCCCGAGCACATCCCGGAGGTATTCGGTTCTCTGGCTGACATCGCCCCAAGCCGCTTCTATCCTCTGCTGAGGTATATGAGGTCGACATGGTTCGAGTCCGTCATGTGGCCCGTGGAGTGCTGGTCGGTGTTCGGCATGAGCGTCCGAACAAATAACGACGTTGAAGGTAATAAACAATAGTATACAGCTTTCAAACTCACAATGGTGTACTCAAACATCTAAATACAATTTACAATCGAACGTTCTGGAACGCCACACCTTCCAACAGCGGCAAAATCCAACAGCGACAAAATCCAACAGCGGCAAAACCCAACAGCTTTAGTATGAGACTAAAATTAATCATAGAAATAAATTATAATAAAAGAAAATAATAATAATATAAGTTCTATTAACTACTTTCTTATTATTATATTTTGCAGGGTGGCATCGACGTCTGAATGGGAGAGCCGGGGGGTACTCCGCCATTCTACCTCCTCGTGCGTCTACTGAACGACGAGGCCAATGTCGCCATTAGAAATGTACAACTAGTGTGCGAACTTCAGCTGAGGTGATACCAGCGGAGAATTTACAAGAGTTTGCAGGGCAAGACTTTTGAGCTCTGGAGGCGGTACCGTCAAGGGGAGTTAACGGCAACCGGCCTACTGAAACACTTTAGCGTGCTCTACAAGCCGGCAGTCCGCAGGCCGGATGATGAGTAAACGCCGACGCCGAAAAAGTGACAATTTAGTGACATTGCATCGTGTGCATGTGTATATACGTTGTATGTATGTTCATGTGATTTGTATATATGTATATGTTCCCTGTTTTGCTGTACATGTAAAAACATTAAAAATGCTGCTTTATTACAATCTCATATTATTACATTCTTAAATAACTTTGTCACTTATCATTAAAATTATAGACTATATACCATTGTTCTTTATTACCGCTGCTGTCCAAAGTCATTTTAAAAAGGGGGTACGAGTTGACTAAGGTACGAGACGACTAAGTTCGGAATCTACAGTTTTCTTTGAAATTCAGACTATTTTCAGACATGTACACTAATTACGTTAAATAACTTGAATTCTATTTTTCAAAACTAACAAACATGCCCTATTCCTGAAAGACCATATAATTTCCTCTCAAAATATAGCAAATACATGCTAGAAAGCAACAAAGTCAGTTTCTCTGCCTACAAATACAATTCATTTACCCCACCCACTTAGCACTCAAAAAAAGGAAAACATGACATTTATAGAGACACGGCAGCATATACCTGTCCCTTATTTGAGATATAACACATCCATAATTGAATGACAAACACTCCAAATTGTCATAAAAATGCTATTTCTACATACCTTATCCGGCTTTTTTTTCCGTAATCTTATGTCGAATGGAGAGATGAAGGAATTTATCAAACAAAGCTACCATTTACAACATAGCCACCAGTTACTAGTTTCTGTTTACAGCCTCTATACCGGTCACAGTACAAAAACTTTATTTACACCAAAATTAACTATTATGTCATACTAAGTCAAAAACACCACATTTGTGGATTTCTTTTTTATTGTCTAGTCTGTACATGGCTTTTAATCTCTTAGATTTCTGTTTTATAAGAAATTCCCCATGGACATTCATTCGAAACTAAGGAGTCTCCCCTAAGGTACGAGTTGACCAAAATAGGGTACGAGTTGACTAGGGTACGAGTTGACTCAGGTACGAGTTGACCAGAAAGCGTTTTGTCGACACAAATATATCGATATATAGACATATATCGTAACAACTCGAGATAGTTTAAAAGGAGAAATTCACTATAACCCAACAAGACGAGGCACGAATACGCTTCCGTACATTACGACAATTGAAAGAATGTCGCGTTGTCGTTGGCGACATTACGACAATTGAAAGAATGTCGCGTTGTCGTGGCGACAATGCGACACCCGACAATTCGACAACGTGACATTGCGATACGACACCACGACATTGCGATACGACATCGCGACAATTATGTCGTGATGTCGTATCGCAATGTCGCGTTGTCGTATCGCAATGTCGAGTTGTCGTATCGCAATGTCGCATTGTCGTATCGCAATGTCGCGATTTCGCATTGTATCTGGCCCCAACCGGATACCGTACGCATAAAACGATAACGGTAGTCTGAATCGATAGTAGCACAAAAAAAAAAGACGACGTTTTGCGATTTTCAATGAAATAGTCCGGCATTGTTCACAAAAAAGGGTCCCTGTGGCGGAGTATCAAAGTGATCAAAAACGCTTAATAATTAGTTCCTGGTACACACACAGTAAATATTGAACATTTGCAAGTAGAGTCTCTGTCCATTCTCGAATTACGGTGTAATGGCACTACGCTAATCAGTGATACAAGAATATCAGTAAAACTCTTCCAATAGTAAACAGTAGATTATATTAAGTAAAAATGAAGCGGATAAACAGGTATAGCAAACAACTAAACTGATAATTTTCACTCAGCTGAAGCGTTTACATTACGCGGTCCCCCCTAAAGTCAATTAAGCGATGGGAAAGCCTATATTAGCAGGATTTTATAACGGATATGTCGACATTAAAACATGTTAAAAACATTTTTTTTACTGAATTAATGCGATAAACTGTTTAAAATTACCTATTAAATGTTTTAAATTTAAAATATGCAAACTCTTTAAGCCAAAATGAAGTTTTTATTTCATACGCCAGCCAACCCTGTTTTCTATTCTTGGAGAAGAGGTAGGATGGGATATGAAAGTTAATACTCGGACCACGTAATGAATTTTTAAACATTATATCAACACTTTAACAATATAAACAACATATTTTATCATTGTCTTACGACTGACATAAGTTCAACTGTATTTTATACCACCGATTTAAAATTGCGCAATGCCTGTCGTAATCGGAACAACCCAAAACCTATTTATATACTTCCCGTGACGTCACAATACAGGAGTGTAAACGTGATGTATAATAATATAAATTGGTACACATTGTGCATTAATATTATGCAAATGTAATCGGTTTGGATAATAGAGAGGGAGTAGCCATTTTATTTTATCATTTTTTTGTATTCTTCGACACGAGAGTCTATCACAACAGCCTACACATTTGTCCAACAGTTTTGTTTTCCTCGATATCTGATCAGCGTCCCCTCCTTGGTTACACCCCTGTAACGAAATAACAAATCCCACTATTTACAACACCTATCGCTTAACAAATTAGATATAAATACTTACTACTTACTTACTTACTTACTGCTTACTTTCTTACTTACTGCTTACTTACTTACTTACTAACTTACCTTACTTTCTTTCTTTCTTACCTACTTACCTACTACTTACTTACTTTTCTACCTACCTACCTACCTACCTACTGACTTACTTACTTTGTTACTTACTTAACAAATTACTTACTTACTTACTTACTACTTACGCACTTACTTACTTACGCACTTACTTACGTACTTACTTACTTACTGTTGCATTTAGTCCGTAGTTCAACATGGTTTCAGTTTTAATTCGATCTCAAGTTTACGCATGAGGATAAAGGCTCATAATGTATACAATTGTAGATAATGTTCGTGTTTGCTCTGTAAATGATGAATTAATAAAAATGTTACTGTTGCGTATCTTACAAGATGGTAATTGTATCATAAAACAAGAGCTGTCGGAGAACAGCGCAGCTTGACTAAATTGGATTTTTCAGAGAATAATAACTGATATCGCCAGTGCATACCATAAGAAAACAATAATAAAAAAATGGGGGTGAGCGGGGGTGGGGTGTATAGAAACTCGGTCCGATATCAAATTATTGTTAGAATCTCTTATACAAATTATAGTAAAACTTGGGGCAGTGTGTGAATTTTATTTTTTATTTGTATCAGTTTGAATCCAAAATTGCTGTCATTTTAAAGAAATTTGTGGTCGAAAGGCAACTCGGGGAGAGAGGCAAGGTCTTACCTGGGCATACTCCTATACGCCCGTGCGTATAATTCAGTGTTGGGTGTCGGACAAATGAAAACACTAGAAATGCGAAAAAATGCTATAAAAAGTGAATCCGAAGGGTGGTTAGTGTGAGGGGTAAAACTAATCAAAGAAAAAAGTATGACTGGAGAATTAGAATAGCTTTAAAATACGTTTCCAAATCGTTCAAACTACTTATTTAGGGTTCAATTTTCAAAATAAAAATCCAGCGGGAGTGGAAACCCTCCGTTGTGCGTATAAAACATTCGGGTGGCGATGATGATGAGGTTGGTGGGATGTTGATATTGGGGGTGGGAAACATATTGATACATTGATCAAACAAAACAACACAGAGATATGTCAAAAAAAAAGAAGAAAATAACATTCGGGTGTTGGTGATGATGAGGTTGGTGGGATGTTGATGTTGCGGGTGGGAAACATATTGATACATTGGTCAAACAAAACAACACAGGGATATGTCAAAAAAAAGAAGAAAAAAACACTCGGGTGGTGGTGATGATGGTGTGGTGGGATGGTTAATGCGGGTGGGGGACGAAACGTATTGATAAATTGATAAACAAAACAACACAGAAATATGCAAAAACAAAACAAAAAACATTCTAGTGGTGATGATGATGGGTTGGGGGATGGTTGACGGATGGGGGCTGGGGCTGGGGCGCATCATTGATATAGATGTAGATTTAATAAAACAAAATAACAGACATATGTAAAAAGAAAAAAACGCATTCGGGTGGTGGTGATGATGAGGTGGGGTATAGTTATGGGGTGGGGGTGGTCGGGTGGTTGCGAAACAAAGTGATCATTTGATAAAACAAAACAATATATCGATATGTAAAAAACAAATCGGGTGGTGGTGATGATGTGGTGGGTGATGGCTGGGGAATGGGTGGATGGGGCGGGTGCCGGGGCGCAACATAGCTATATGTGTATAATTGATAAACCAAAACAACACAGAGATAGGTAAACAAAATGGGGGGGGGGGGTTCATGTGGGGGTGGGGTGGGGTGGGGTGGAGTGGGTGGGGGTGGGGGGGGGTAAAGATCGGATGGAAAATGGTGAAAAAATAAAAAATCGGGTTTCAATTGGTCGGATGGGTGATGGGCGCAACATAACTATATGTGTAAGAATTGATCAAAACACATAGCTATATATGTAAGAATTGACCAAAACAACACTGACATATGAGTGAAGTATGAATTAGATGAATAATGACTTTGGGTAAATGTAAAATAACATTTCCTCAACCCTTTTTTCATTTCAGTAACAATAGAAAATATTGTAAAAATTATAGTTAATATCGTCACATATCGCTTGTGTTGCTTTTTTGTCACTAATAAGCTTTTTATGTGCACGTTTTACAAACAAAGGAACGTATGTCACGCAGAGCGGTCGGTAGTCGGCGGGCGTGTTTAAGGATTGCTTTCCGTTCATTTAAAAGAGAAAGCCTACTTCATACATGTGACTTCCTAATTGGGGCAACGTTTTTGGCCACAATATCTCGGTCAAGGTCGATAACCATCCAGATCTCACCGGAGTTATGGTCCTTTGATAGTTGAGATTTGACGATGTGTGCGATTTCTGTCCAATAACTTCAATTTATCACATAACATACGGTGTGGGAGTGGAATAACACCATTATATATTTCCGATTACCACTAGTTATATAATAATGCAAATAAGCCTAGTATGCGCTGTCAAAAAATCGATAATGACTATGATCCAATTCCCACGGTTTATGTCGTTTTCGCGTATTAAAATGTTCAGTCCAAAACAAGATTTGATTGATTTTAATAATATGATAAAACGGGTACTGTTGATTACAACTAGGTCAAACCTATATATATTGACTAGAACGGCGTTAGGAAATGACATACTAGATCTATTATGTTATGATAACACCCCAGTCCCCTGGAAAATCTCGAAAAATACCCAACCCCTCCTGTAAAAAAAATATCGAAAACACCCGCTGGATCCCACTCCCCCATCATCCTCTTCAACATATTTTCGTTTCCTATGTAGATACGGATATTGCGTGGAAAAGCCAGCACTGACACCGCGGTAGGGATGTTAGACAGAAATGGTTTAATACCAACGTTGGGGATTACCCTGAACATATTTCTCCCGGTGGATATTTTCTTTGGGTGAGCCCGATTCTGCCCTACCCCCACCCCGGCCGGGGAAATAAAGTGTAGTCGCATGCTTGTTTTGCGTGTATCCCCTTAGTAATTACTGATATCCTACTATTTTTTCTTATAGGAAATTTGAGAAAGTGCACGGTAAAATCGAAGGGGACGGGGGAGGGTTTGGAAAGGGGTTGTGGTGGGGATGGAGGGTTTTGTTGTAAAATATTCCGAAAGTTGAATGTTTGTAATAACGTTCAGAATAACGTTTCGCATACAAACTCTTGAAATCCGTCCAAAGAACGATTTGGAGTTCTCTTTATTCTCCAAAGATGTCTACACAAACTCGTTAAAATGCATCATTTTATCAGGGGTTTTATATATACAGACCCTGATTTTATTTTAAAAACTAATCTTGAAGTGCTTGTCCCAATACACCCTAGAAACTTCGCATCTGCAGACCTCAACTGATTGGGCCTACAATTTATAATCGGAAAAGCTACGCCTCTGCTCAGTGGTGCATTTTGGAAGATTTACCCAAAATTTTAAATACCTTTTCTGAATCTGAAATGTTGATAAATTAGTCTGAATATCTGTTAATGGAAACTAAAGAAGAAAAAGACGTTCCCTTACAGCCCTTCCCACCTAGTATTATTGTATTTTCCTTGCAGACAATGTTTACTCAGTTGCATACTCTGCATACAGATAGCTACACTCCTGTCTTTGAAGCATTTAATATTTTTAAAATGTGTATGTTGACGAGTCTCTCTTGGGTACTGAGCTACTTGCAACTATGCAAAGTTTTATTTGTATATACTGTTTCTGCTGACTACATTTAGAAATTTCCTGTTTCAAATACAACTATTAAATGTTTAAGATGAGTAATGTATGTTTAATCACAAAAGCTTGTTGTATATGCTCCGGAGAGGGTGCGTGGATTTGGGGCGTGTGCGTGGATGTGGGGAGGGTGTGTGAATGTTGGGAGTGTGCTTTGATGTGGGGAGGGTGCTTGGATGTGGGGCCTATACGTTTTTTTATATATATATAATGTCTTTCTGAAACCCTATTGTGAAATAGGTTTCTATTAGGTCTAAGGGGGGGGGGGGGGGGGGGGGTTAGAAAAATTATGAAATTATGTAATTCCTGTGGGGTGTTTTATGTGCCCCTTACGAAGAAAAAGACCCCGGAATGATGTTTTATATATATAAATGCCCCTCGTCTACTTACATGTGTTAGTATATATACTAAACATATATATATGTATATGTCCCAGCGGAAGACTAGTTAGTTTTAAAAACAACAAACATCAATATGTTTAAATAAGGTGCAAGATATACCTGCTAGTACACGCTAATACAAAACACTAATGTTTTAAATGGAAATTAATAGTGCTCTAATACACTTGTACATATAAATGATCGTTTACTCCCTGAATTATTACAGCTGTAACTACCTATGCAAATCTTCTAAGGCTTTTATCATAATTCACACTTGATTTAATAAATGATGCATGGTGTTACCAAATATGAAAGCAGAAATTTGGAAATCGTCGAACACGATAAATACAAAAAATATTATGTTATGAAGCCTGCGCATTACAGGTAACAGTCAAAAAACTGAAAAGCCGGCAACATATCATAAGGGTGATTAAACAATAATCAGAACCTTTAAAGGCTGGAGTAAAGGAGCCACCTATTCAGAATTCAAGTAAGACAGAAACGGTTATAAGTCCAGCAGGAATATTAACATTCACAGAATACAGTCAATCCAACAAGTATTACAACGCAAAGACGATTCAAGAAGTACATTACAAATACATTCAGTACAAATGCACATCACAAACAAGTAAGAGTTGACAACAGGGGTACTGCCTTGGAACGGTCAGTGGCAAACGGGACCGACGGGGAGTTTAAACTGGTTCAAGAGTGCACCAAACCTCACACTTACCCTGTAATCATCCCTAAACAACAGGGCAGTGTTAATAAAAATCCAACGCAGACATGTTTATGTACATACTATATCAAAAAGATAAGTTAAACCTAAGAAGCTAATCTCATATGTACTCGATAACTTGTTTGAAGTCAGAGCATAAAGAGAAAATCCGTCAAGGGCAAGACAAAACGGAGTGAAAGACATTCATCAAACGGTTCCCGCCTTAAAGGATTTAGGAACGCGTTGTAATAGAGTCGACTGCCCGTCAGGTCGTTGCACAAAGAGGAAAGCATAATTGCAAACTATAGAAGGGTCTAAAACTAAGCATGTAGTTCGCCGCAGAATGCTTCGGTCGTAACCTCTGTTTATAAATGTTCTAATAATTTTAATAAATAACTCATGAAAATTATCACGACCGATAATCTTTCTTTCTAAGTTTGTAAATCACATCTCCATAAATGATGTGTTGTGATAAACCTTGTCGCAGAAGTTTTTTAAGATTGCTATTATATTTGTCGAGCAGATGAGTGTTACAATAATAAAACTTAGAAATAGTCTTACGAAACGTATGGTAATGGTAACCCTGTTGGAGGAGTTTTTCAGTAATGTTAAGATTACGAAGGTTGAATTCCTCAACACGGCTACAAGCTCATGCAAAAC